>JASDQU010735674.1:255727-267639 GCA_032191745.1 Picea mariana
ATTTTTCATTTCTCTTTTTATCTTTGGATTTCTATCGAACGATCCAGGACGTAATCCCGGACGTAAAGAATAGTGAAAAAAAGTATCTAGGTTAATGAGTCTTTTCCATTCCGTAGAAAGATTCGGAGTTATCCGCAATAGTGACCGAACGGAGAGAGAGGGATTCGAACCCTCGATACGGATAATCCGTACTACGGATTAGCAATCCGCCGCTTTGGTCCGCTCAGCCATCTCTCCAAGATGGAAAAGTTCTTGTTTAACAAAATGAATGGTGGAGTAAAGGTGTATACCATAGCATGTACGGATTGTATCGACAATATAACGAATATTGCAATTAATGGTGAAAGAATCAAGGAGATTATTCATTAAATTGCATTAATTTGTGATTTGCCAAAGGATTATATTATTGTCATCTCTCCGAAAATATTTATTTCAAGTTATTATTCAGCTGAAAAGTACTCTCGTCAACCTAATAGCAACAATAGCTAGACAACAATTATGTGGAGACACTTTGAATTCTTTGTTCATGAAGACCAGAACTTTCAGTGGTCCAAAGCATATTCATATTAATCATCTCCTCCTACACAAAAAGACATAATCTGGGCATCCAGAATTGCTTGTGCGAGGTGTGTTCCTGAGGTATTTGACTGCAAAGAACTTGTTGAATGGTGTGTTGAAAAGTACGCGTCGAGCCACAGAATTATACAACTCCAAGATCATTCCCCCGTTTCCCTTTCACTGCAAGTTTTTCATGGGATGTTGAAGCTCCCAAAGCCAACACTTACCTTCAAAAGAGAAGAATTGTTCAAGACACTCACATAGATAGATATAGCAGGAGGTACTAACGAGGTATAAGACCCTAAATTAATTCTCAACTCAATGTTTCTAACAAAGCAACAATTTGATGAACAAGTTTAGATATTCAAAGGGTTATCAGTTGAAATTTTTTATTGCATACTCTAATATAATGAAGATGAAATAGATAATTGGCTAGTTGATTATTCTGTGAAAAATCAAGATATTGAGGAAGTAGTACGTAGTGTTTCTCTTGACTTAAGAGACTTGGAAGGTGAATTATTCAACATTAAAATTAGGCATGAAATAAATGTTGCACCAATGAAAATTTATATTAAAGATTGGTTCAGAAAGGAAAACGAAAAATTAAACAAAGAAGGGAAAGAAACAATTGAAATGGTTCCTGTAATCATTAATGAAGATAATAATATTATAGTAGCAAACAAGTGAAGAGAGGAGATACCATCATAGTAAGTTCATGATGATCATATCTTTCCTTCTTTATCAGGTTTTCATCCAGTTACTCTGCTTCTTTAACTATAAAGGTTTAACCATAATCTAATAACTTCTCTCTATCTTCTTTCCAGGTCTTGCTACTCTGTCATCGCCCACCATCCTCCTTCTACAACTTACTTCTTGTTCATATTTTCTTTATATTACGTAGGAGCCCCAATCCTAGTCCTGAGGACAAATGCATTTAAATTTCAAGGCTTTGTAACAGACTATATATTTTTCAAAAATCCCAAGAGAACTATTTTTGGATCCGTTTTGACTATACTTCGTAACTATGAGTTTTGAGTATAAAGTATTTGAGATTGATCTATCATTATCTTTATTTTATCTCCCTGTGTTTTTAATCGATTAAATTTCTCATATGCATGCAGATCATCTTCTTTTATTTTATGTGATAATAAATGTTTAGTTTAACTATGATGGATGTGAGGAAATTTTGTCTATCATTTTCAAGTGTATGAAGTGTGTGGTTCCTCGTAATTTCTTAGGAACTCTCTTTCAAAAACAAAACATTTTCTTTCTTGTTATTTTTTCTTGCAACCTTTATGTTTCTTTGATTATCACGACAAACTTCTGCAAAGTCCTATATTCTAAAAATCTAGAGTTCCAAGAAAATCTTAAAACAAAGAGGAGTACCACCTCTATAAAAACACAGGGGGATTTGTATCCCCGTGAGGTTTCCATTTCAGACATGACGGATTCAAGCATCAACAAACTGTCTAGGTGGTTTGAACAAAGCGATATAAGTTATCATTGAAATCAACTTTAATGGTAGTTATAGCCAACTTCAACTTATTCATGGAAACGTAATGCAGATTTCTTATCGGATGATAGTTGTTTAGTTTAACTTAATCCGTTACCATCACACATTTGGCATTCCATAAGAGGAGGACAACGCCTCGATTAATTCCACCATTGTGAAAGTACCCTTATTATGGACCAAATCGATAGCACAACCACTATTGATGGTAGTCGTTGTTGCAAGTATTTCATTCATATCTTCTAGATTATTTGTTCCCTCATCTGCCAGCACCTTACAGTGGCACTTTCCAACATTTCAAGATTTAATATTTTTTTTAATATTTTTTTTTTGGTATTTTTTCAATCTATATATATTTTTAAGATCTATAAGTGATTTTCACATGTACACTTAGCGTCTCTCTACTAATATAGAAATTATAGTGAAAAATATAATAGGTATTGGTGTAAAGATAGATAGACCAACAATGAAATTATTAAATATAATATTTTAAGTAATTAAACAACCTACTGTATTTACCTAATTACTTTGATTGATAAATCTCTTATGAAATTCGTAGTGCAATTAAACAACCTATTGTTTTTACCTAATCACTTTGATTGATAAATCTCCCATGAAATTCATAGTGCAGTGGTAATGCATTCCAACCAGACCAAAGTTTATAAACAATCTTAATAACAATTATATGTTATATAAGTTAAAAACACAAAATAGAAGTTGTGTAAGTGAAGTTTCATCTACGTGATGATCTGGTCAGGGTTTGGTTTGATCCATCAGCTTATGTGGTAAATACTTGTATGATATTGAAACTCTTTTTTGAATAATATTTTGATATTTCTTAAACATAAATAAAAACCAAAATCACTCACAACTTTGTGTTAAATGGAGTAATTTCTCCCATTTACTTGACCAAGTAGATAGTTGATAGGAATCACAAATGCACTAGATGAAATAGGTGGATATGCATTTATTAGGTAGGTGAGAAGATGGAGTGCTCTAGGAAAATATCTAGTTTTATGTATTTGCATTTTGGTTTTTCATATGAATATGGAGAAGAGATAAACAACTCCATTGTTGTTGTGTGTGTATGCTCTCTTTTTTAAATGCTTGCCTCTTCATGAACTTGAACATAGTAGAGTAGGATTAAGAATATTCGAATATGGGAGAGGAATTTGTAGGTTGCAGTGATTTTTCAATCTTGATTGAGCAACAACACAAAGAGGAGAATTGAGGGCAGCGTTGGTCAAAATTTGAGGAAGGAAAGATTTCAAAAAATTTGTGCTTTTTTGGAGTTGATCGCCCCCAGCTAGTGACCAGGAAGAGACCACCCTTTAGGGTCGCCCCCAAATAAATAACAACGCGTGACCACCCCTTGACACTTCTGCGCAATCAATTTATACTTCTGGTCTCCCACAAGGAGTGGACAGGGCACGACTAGGTTGAGAAAAGATCTGGGTTTGGCCTCTTTCGACATAAGAAAAGGTTTTTTGGTTGAGATATACACCAGAAAGGGGGAGCGGACTGCTATGATCAGTTCCATGGCATCTATAAATAGTTTGAAATTGTCAAGAGGATCGATTTTAACAGGTAAAAATTATGATGTATGGTTTATCAAAATGAAAAATTTCCTCCGGACAAAAAACGTTTGGGAAGCAATAGTTAACGGGTTCATAGAACCAGATCACAAATGCACAGAGAAATATTGTCGGAGAACTTGGAAAGAAGTACAAAAAAGCGCTATGGCTAATCCCACAAGGGTTAGAGGAATATATTTTCCACAAGGTAGCAACAACAAATCATGCCAAAAATGCATGGGATACTCTTGAAATTGCTTATAAAGGCACAGATAAGGTAAAAAATGTAAATTTGCAGACACACATGAATAGTTTTGAGTCTCTTTAGATGAAGGATTCAGATTATGTGGATCCCTTTATGACCCATTTCACTAGCATTGTCAATTAGTTGTCCACGCATGGAGAAGACATTCTAGATCAAAAGTTCATGTAGAAGATACTTTGAAGTATTCCCTATAAGTTTAATATGGTTGTGGTCACCATAGAAGAGTTGAAAGACTTGTCAACACTGACAATTGAATAACTCATGGGATCTTTGTTAAATCATGAGAATAGGTTCAGTCCAAATACTGAATCTTTGGAGAATCCATTTCAGTGTGAGGCCTCCATAAGCAAAGGTAGAGGTCGAGGGAATAGAAGTAGAGGCAGACGAGGCAGAGGACACTCTCAAACATGATAGGTCAACTTTAGAATACTCATAATAGAGTGAATAGTCAGAACAACCATAGAGAAACTCTCAGAACCAGAGGGGGGGAGGCAAAAATTTCAATCATCCAAGGTGGACTAACAAATCAAGGATCCATTGCTATTATTGCAAGAAATTTGGTCACTACGAAAGTGAATGCAAATAAGTAATCAGATATGAATAAGGGGAGATAAAATGTTACCAACATTGAAGAAGGAATATTTGAATCACTTTTCTTCTCATTGCAAGTCACAAAAGAAGCTAGCAATAACCAGAATATCTGGTTTTTGGATAGTGGCTATTGCAATCATATGACATGTAACATACCTTTTTTTTCTAGTTTAGATAGCTCTATCACATCTTAAATTAAATTGGGAGATGATTATCAAAAGAACGTTTTAACAAAGGGTGTAGTTTTTGTATTGACCAAGCAAGATAAAAAGAGGGATATTCATGATGTTTATTATGTACCTAGGCTTAGACATAATCTGATGAGTGTAGGACGGATGAATGAACATGTTTATAAGGTCATTGTTGAAGGTTCCAAGTGAACAATCTTAGACAAACCACCCAGTNTGAGAAATTTTAATCTGCCACAGTCATATGCCCAAAATGTATCAAGCTCATATGAGACTTGGTTATGGCATCTTAAATATACTCATTTACCATTTAGTAGTCTCAGTAGTTTACAGAAGAATTCTATGGTCAAATATTTTCCCATTATAAATGAATAGAAAAACTCTTGTGGGAGTTGCATTTTAGACAAACACCAAAGGGATATTTTTCTCGATGCTTCCTACAGAGAAAAAGAACACTTTGAAGTTTGATCTAGTGCATACAGACCTTTGTGGACCAATGGAAACTCAATCAATAGGAAGAAGATTTTATTTTCTAACAGTCATTGATGATTTTAGCAGGAAAGCTTGGGCGTATTTTCTCAAGCACAATTCAGAGACATTTGAAAAATTCATAGAATTTAAATCTATGATGGAGAAACAGAGTGGAATGTGCATAAAAGTACTCAGATTAGATCGAGGATGTGAGTTTGATTCGAAATAATTTACATCATATTGCAGACATCATGGGATCAAGAGACAGTTTACCACAAGATACACTCCACAACATAATGGGATCATGAAGGCCAAAACTCTGTCATATGAACACTGGGGTGAAGTAGTAGTATGCTCAGTTTATATTTTGAATTTGACACGAACCAAAAGTGTGAAAAATCAAGTTCCTCAAGAATCGTGGAGTGGTATGAGATCTAGTGTTTCTCATTTTAAATGTTTTGGCTGTGTCTTATGCTCATGTTCCCGAAGAGCTGAGGAGAAAGCTTGATGATAGAAATGAAAAATGTAAATTTGTGGGATATAGTGAGTTGTCTAAAGCATATAGGATGTACAATATTGTTACTAAGAATTTGATAGTTAGTAGAGATGTTAAATTTCGAGAAAGAAAACATCGGTATAGCCAAACAAATGAAATAATTGTAGATCAGGTTCCTTCTATAAAGGAAGATAAATAGGTGGAAGCTACAAAACAACAGGCTTCTTCACCAAGTCTTCCAAGATTGCAAGTACAAGGCCAAGGAGAACAAACATAGCATAGTTCTTCTTCTTCTAGTAATGGTTCGGATCCCACTATATTAAATTTAAAGAACCAAAAAACAAGAATGATCGAGGCGGATATTGGTGGCCACCCCCCTGTGCCAAATTCCAACTGGCTCATCTTGATATTTTTTAGTTCAACATGTTTCTCTGTAATGGGGGCATTTCATTATAATTGTGGGTTCTGCACTTCTAGGGCTTTCCTGAAACCCTACACAACATCCAGGTGGATAATGATGGCCGCCCACCTATTCCAACTGGATTATTTCAGAAGTTTTCATGTCAGTACATCTTTTTGTACTTCTGAGGCTGTTTTGGGGCCCTAAACAATGTTTTCTTGCCTTTCCATAGTCAAATTGTAGATGAAGTCAGAGTCTGATGGCATAATGTGTAGTTCTCAAAAAGACCTGTCCTATAGGCTATCGCACGCCTAAAACATAGATCGTATGCAAAATTTACGACCTCGGGAAGTTGATATACTAACTTACCCCAACGAGACACACATGACTTTTGGTGCTTCATATACTAGGGTTAGGTTTTTGGATGTCTATGGTTTTGACATTCATGTTTATCAAAAAAAATCCTTCAGAGTGTCATTGTACTCATCTTCTTTCGAATGAGCGTAGACGTCACATATCTTCTCAAAGATAAAGCTGCCACCATTCTAGTGAGCCTTGCACTCTGTATTTTTACAGTCTCTATACATTTATTTCATTAATAGAAATCATGTATTGTTGTATTTCTCTGTTTCTGACAATATTTATGTGTATTTCATTGTCATATCTCTTCTTTCATTTCGTTTTGAAAATAATCTGCATCAAAAAATCCTATAAGATATTTATGAGGAGAATGATGACATAGATCAACAAGAAGTTTTTTCCTTGTTATCCTATCAACTAGTTTATTTTGAAGAAGCAGTCAAGGAATACAAATGGGTTCATTCAATTAACAAATAAATTGATGCAATTGAAAGAAGAAACACATGGGATCTTGTACATCTTCCTATAGGTAAAACCAACAGTGGAGTTAAATGGTTTTATAAGACAAAATTCAATGAGAAAGTCAATGTAGAGAAGAATAAGGAAATACTTGTAGCAAAAGGGTTTGCTCAACAACCCAATATTGACTATGGAGAAACATTTTCTCTAATAGCATGTTTGGATACTATCAGAGTAGTCTTGGCAGTTGCAGCCCAAAACAAATGGTCAGTCTATCAAATGGGCATTAAATCAGCCTTTCTAAATGGCATTTTAGAGGAAGAAGTTTATGTGCATCAGCCACCAAGATTCCAGATCATAGGTAAAGAGTAAAAAGTGTACAAATTGAAGTAAGCATTGTACAGTTTGAATTCATCTCCAATAACTTGGTACAATTGCATTGTTTCTTATTTTCTCAACAATGGGTTCAGTAGAAGCAACAATGAGCCCATGCTTTGCACCAAAAGATACCAAAAATGTAATATTTTGATAGTTTGTCTCTATGTTGATGACATGAATTATATAGGAAATTTGTTGGTGAATAACTTCAAAGCAACCATGTAAAGTGAATTTGAAATGACTGATCTTGGTCTTATGAAATATTTTCTGGTAATTGAAGTTGAGCAATCTGTAAAAGGAATTTTTATTTGTCAGCAAAAATATGGCACAGATATTTTGAAAAGTTTCGAAATGAACAAATGCAAGCCAACAGATACACCAATTGAAACAAGTAGAAAACTAAGTAAAACATATGAAGGAACAACAATTGATTATACTTTTTATAAGAGGCTTGTAGGAATCCTCATGTATCTTACAACAACCCAGCCATATATCATGTATGCACTGAGCTTAATTTCAATATTTTTGGAAAATCCTAAAATCAGTCATTGGAAAGTTGGAAAAAGAATTTTGAGGGATATTGTCGATACAACAAATTATGAAATTTGGTATTCCAATTCAGAAGATGACTCACTTGTTGGATACACAATTAGTGATTTTTCAGGAAGTGTTGATGATAGGAAAAGTACTTTCGGGTACGCATTTCATTTGGGCACAGGTTTAATTTCATGGGATTCTAAGAAACAACTCTTCGTCGCAATTTCTTCAGAAAAATCAGAGTACGAGGCAACAACTTCAACATCATATCATGTAGTTTGGTTGAGAAGGATCCTTAGTGATCTTACACATGAAGAGAAGGAGCCAAATCCTATATTTTGTGACAACGATTCAACAATTGCATTATCTAAAAATCATGTGTTTCACTGCATGAGTAAACACATTGACACTCGTTATCATTTCATTTGCAAGCTCGTCAACGATGGTAGAATTATGCTACAGTTTTGTGGTTTCAAAGAATAATTAGCAAATATCTTCACCAAGCCATTGGGAAGAAATTCTTTTGAATTTCAAAGACAACACTTAGGCATTGTTTGTGTTGATTTTTGTAATGGTCGAAATTAAAGGGGAGTGTTAAATGGAGTAATTTATCCCATTTGCTTTACCAAGTAGATAGTTGATAGGCATCATAAATGTACTAGATGAAATAGGTAGATATGCATTTATTAGGTAGGTGAGAATATGGAGTGTTCCAAGAAAATATCTAGTTTTATGTATTTCCACTTTATTTTTTCATATGAATATGAAGAAGAGTTGAACAACTCCATTGTTGTTTATATGCTCTATTTTTGAAACGTTGGTCTGTTCTTGAGCTTGAACACTTTGGACTAACTATCAAAAGGTCTATGATAATTTCCTTTGCTTATGCTGGTAACACGTTGCACCGATATCAAAATGTAAAAACTCACGTGTAAAGTGTGTTTACACGATATCAAAAGACTCTACAACATTCTAGTGCACTATCATGTAACACAAATATTCTTTTATAATTTCTATATAGCATTGATGGTTAGTTAAAAGGATGAGCAAGAGATCCAACCTAACATCATGTCTATCCAGCTTGATAACTTAAGTGGTTAAGGTGGTGTATATATATTGGAAAGAGCCATATTAAATAAGTGTTTAATCTTTGATACTCTTTCTATGAACCTGATTAAATAGAAATCAAATATTCTTCTTAGTCTTGATAAATGAAAGGTTAAGATTTAGGAAAATAACTTCCTTGGATGTCAAAAGTTGGTCGTTAGTCATCATTGAACATCATTAACATTAATTAGGTAATTACACTTTTTCCACGTTTAATCTAAGCTATCACCATATCTTCCAACACACCTATCGCCATATCTCCCACCACACCTATTTCTTTTCAGGACGACAGTTATAGATGTCATTTTGCTAGCCTACATTTCATTTTTACTATGTGTGGGGTTTTACTACATGTCGGGTTACTGCATAGGTTTCTTTGGCATCTCTCCAATACAATGGTGGCGGCGGAAATTTACTGTGGGCTTAGATGGAAAGTGTTATTTTTCCTATGGACATTTCATTTTTGTTGTGTGTGTGGTTTGGATGGAAGGTGTCATTTTACGAGCAGACGTTTCATTTTTACTCCAAGTGGGGTTTTAGTGCCTATCAGGTCCCTGCTTAAGGATTTTTACTACCGCATGGCATCTTTCCAATAGAATGGTGGGTAGAAATTTTTGTATGTGTCATTTTTCCTGTGAATGTTTCATTTTTACTATGTGTGGGGTTTGGATGGCAGGTGTCATTTTTCCTGCAAACATTTCATTTACTCTTCCTAGGTTTTCACTACTATGCGGTTCTTTCTTAGGGTTATTTACTACTTCATGGAATCTTTCCAATATAATGGTGGGTGGAAATTTTTGTATTTCTCCATTTCACATGTTTCAATTTTATTATGTCTTCATTTCACATGTTGTTTCAAATAAGTAATGGTTTGAATCATGCATCGCATAGGGATCTATTGCATGGATAGGGTTTCCTGACACTGGGATGGACAAGTTTTTTTATGGGGTATGTGCTTGGTAATGGTATATGCTTGGGTATAGACCTGACTACCATTGAAATTTGACTTGCAATTTTTGATATCTTTACTTGTTCGGTCATGCAGGTAGCTTGGAACCAATATTAGGCATTTGTGAGAAGTAATTAAGAATATGATGTGTGTGTTTTATTTTATATATACACAGGTTTGCAACGTTGTGGAAAATTCTTAGTTACGTTGGATGAAGTATCTTTCAACTTATATATTAATTAATTGATTGAATTGAACACTCTTTACTGCATACACGACATATCCTCCATTTCCGTCACCTTGCCTCATGCAAAACCAGGGTTGGGTTGGTTGCAGTGTCTTGATATATTCCTCCACATTCCAATCCATGCACTAAAAATATTCATCAAGCAATATTAAAAAGATAACACTATAAAAAGAAGCATAGCCCATACACAGTTATACACACTTGGCTAAGAGTGCCTTGTAACAACGAAGTAAGCACTTCATAAATGGGTCTAAACAAAGGAAACTTTTTGAATTTCAGGGTAAAATTAAAGTTTTAGGTAGTACAGTTCTCTATCCCTGGGAAGATAGCTACCAAGAATTATTTAGCTTACAAAGGGTAAGCTAATTTTCATTTACACTAGAATAAGAATAAAAAAAATGAGAAATGTTAAATTTTGCATCGGATCAAATCTTTCATTGCATTTTTATGCTTTGTTGTTACTTATGTGTATTGCCATAAACATTGTCTTGCAAATATTCTACATCCAAATATTGCCATGAAAATGACAAGAAGCTGTGAAAGATTAGTTTGTTAGTATGTATATAGGTTGTTGTACGAGAAATCCTACATCGCTTCTCTTTTCCTTTCATCATTGGGTTCTTCTTCTTTTTAGTAAAATTTTATTTCATTTCTTAAATTCATCCATTTTTGTTTTCCTAATATCTGCATAACTCCAGATTGCAGGTACAAAGTAGTCAAAAGTACTTCTAGAGTGGGAGGATTGCCCAAGGATGAAGTATTCATGGAAAGAGACTCAAGTGCTTAGGTTGTACCCTCTCGTTCAATGAAGTTTCTGCAAGGCTATTCACAATACCTACAAAATGGAAGGTAATACATGCATGAAATCCTTGTAAAAGACTTAAATTTTTTCTCCATCACCATGAACTTAAACGATGTCACACTATGATCGATACATGCAGGTTTATTGGAATGTGAACTCATGCATCCACAATAGTTACTTGTAAGTACTTCGATTACAATTGTTACTTGTAAGTACTTCGATTACAATTGTTACTTGTAAGTAATTCGATAACTGTATCATTTTCATCAATGAAAAGATAATTTACTATATTGAATTTGTATGCTTTGGCTTGATAAGAGTATGACTTGATAAGAGTATTGGAGAAGTAGAATTACTAGCATTGTGGTGTATATTATTTTTTGTACATTATAAAAAGGTAACAAGGTTGTAATTGGTAGGTGATTAAAAGTGATTATTCACTGGTTTATTAATGCAAATAATCTTTAGGTGATCTATTTGCAGACATAGATGAGAAAGATAAAAGATCTCAGCAGGAAATTTACACAGCTTAAAATTCAACATATATACAGAGGTTTCAACATCAAAGTTGATCTACTTTCAAAAGCAACTTTATCTCTCGAGGAAGATGGATTATATTATGCAGCGGGAATCGAATGACATGCAGATCTTTTTGACAGAATAGACATGGATTAATCATACAGATGATTGGAAATCGTTACTGTTATTTTGGAACGGTTTCAAAGAAGATGTAATATTTAATTCTGGTGACTATATATTATAGAGATTTCTTGCTCTGTAGGACTGATATGATAAGTTGTAATATATAAACTGTGTGGCAACATAAAATGTTTTAAGATATATGTATGTTAAAATCCATGAGAGCAGAGGCACACAGTATTCACACACAATTACCTTATCATATTGCACACATACATACGTACATATATAGTCGAACTCAGATTCAACTTACCCCAAACATAGCTATGGAGGTTGAGAGAATATCTCAACAACTCCTACAAATCTTCAACCAACCCAATC
>JASDQU010735674.1:275237-291051 GCA_032191745.1 Picea mariana
TGAAGCTCTTACAGCAAATGAGAACGGGAATACATCTACAGGGGCATTCTGAGCATCGAACTTGGACCTCCCGCACTGCGCAATATATTTTCAGAGTTTGAACTGATTTATATTTGAAAAAGTAATAAGAATAGGGAAAACAGTGTCAGAAGTGGGATTTGAACCCACGCCCTCAATCGAGGACCAGAACTTGAGTCTGGCGCCTTAGACCACTCGGCCATCCTGACAGAAGAAGAATGTTGAGAGTGGGATTTGAACCCACGCCCTTTCGGACCAGAACCTTAATCTGGCGCCTTAGACCAACTCGGCCATCTCAACAGCTGTGACCGAAAATGGTAGCACAAATTACTGGCTTGATAGGGTAAATAACGATGTTACCTATGAGGTTAGAAATTCCGAAAATTGGCGCAACGGGCGGGAACGGGCGTTTGCAGGTTTCATGGCAACTTTCATTTCAAATCTGGGAATTGGCGGGATCTCTGGAGTTGCAGTATTCTATACTGCCAAGGATAAGACGGTTTCTCTCTTTACTCTCGCAGTAATCCAAAAAGACTCTAGTTTAGATGATCTGGTTTTACTTTTGTTCTAGATACACCCGCTTTTTCTTGTCGCTTTGCTAAGTGGCATCTCTGGAGGGCTCCTGACGCCATTTTGCATAGATTTTAGTCAGTTTTTTAGTTTTCTCTGCTATCTTTTGGGTAGATCAGTATTAATTGTGCCTTCATTTCAAGTGAACTCTGTCTTTTCGTAGCCTTGGTGTCCTGACTTACTCAGGACTGTAACTTCTACAGTCTTGCCACATTATTCTCCATTATTGTCTGGATTGGACTGATTTTTTTGTTATCTTTAAGGTTTGGCGGTGGATATGGGAGATGAGGTCAGCAACCTCTCGGTATTGGAAATAGGGGATCCTTGGGATCACCCAAGCTACCTATCGACGGTTGATGCCTTACGTAATAATCGAGGCCATATTGGTGCTACTAATATTCGAAGGGATGTTTTACCACCTTTGCACCCACCCTTGCCCTCCTCATTTGGCTCCAAGCTAAGTCCAAAGTCGCTCCCGGTTCTTCCCTGTGGTCGTAGGGAGGCCTCTGGTTCCCTTCGTATTTTCTCGAAAACTGAAAGAAGCGATACTCTACCCTTCCTGTACTCTTCGTCCTTGTTTACCAAGTTAGACTGCTCTGTTAGTGAGGAAAGGTTTTTTTCGAGGAAGAAACAGATTACAGAGGCTTTGGGTATTGGCGTTGTGGGTAAGAAGCTTTCTCTGAAGGTTCGAGCACAAGTCTGGAAGCCCAAACGGACAAAGCGATCATTGGTCCTTGGAATGGATATCTAGTTAGAAGAGACAAGTTCTCTTTCCTTGTGCGCGCTGGTGGGTAGGTTATCTTACTGTCTTCATTGCAACTCTATCGTTTCTGAGTGGATGAAGATTACGTGGGAACCCTTCTTAGGGTATTTACCTGATTTGTTAACTCTTCTGAGGGGATGGTTTGGATTCATTTTCAGGTCACCAGAAGATACAACTAAGATACTTGAGAATTTATGGGTATTTGAAGGTGGCAGCCTAATGTTAAAAAGGTGGAGGCTAAAGTTTGACCCTGCGACTGAATATTTCAGTTATCGGCACCTCTAGGTCTTATTACCTGGCCTACCATTACAACTGTGGAACAAGAAAGCCATGGAGGCTATCGGGAATGTTTTGGGTAAATTCATTAAGTGTGATGAATAAGCCTTGCAGTTGAAAGACCTAAGAATGGAAAAAAAATTAGTAGAGGTAGACGTGCATGGGGGCCTACTGGACTATTTTAAGATTNTGGTTTGGTGTATTCACATCGCCTAGACTACTTAGGGGTCTCATTCAGATGTGCTCGCTGTCGACAGACTGACCATCTTAAGAGAGACTGTTGTCTTCCTTGGGGAGCACATCCATAAGAACTACATACTAAAGACTCGGTCTCTTATGGATATCCAACAGAGGTGGAGACGCTGGAGCAGGGTACATATCCGGAAGCTTGGGATCTGGACGACTCTCCTACTTTGGACGATACCTTTGTTGGTAAGTTGGGACATTTTGTTTCTACCCTCTACTGTTCCTTGTCTGATTTGGAGAGAGACTACCGTGATTCTTATTTTTCTGGAGACATTGTTCCTATTGGATGAATGTTATTTCAAAGGATAAATGTAACAGGCTAGATTTAGATGCGTCTAATTCTGCGCGGGATTTTGGCAGCAGGTCAGTCGCAGATGAACTGACTACTACGCAGGTGGATTCTCCTTTGGTTTTTGACTCTGTTAGGGATAGGACTCCCTCCCCACATCCTATAGCTTCAACTTTAACTGGCCCTGTTCCGAGTTTACCCTTGCTTTCTGTTGACTCACC
Organism: Picea mariana; assembly: GCA_032191745.1. Lineage (NCBI taxonomy): Eukaryota > Viridiplantae > Streptophyta > Pinopsida > Pinales > Pinaceae > Picea > Picea mariana. Next base: position 277,621 of record JASDQU010735674.1, read on the forward strand.
TATCCTAGCTGGTTATGGGGAGCCAGTTGTTAGTGACCACTCCCTATATATCCTTCTAAAAGACTTAGTTCCCTCACTTATGGAAGTGTCTAGTCCAGTCCCCATTCCAACTTTTTCAAAGAAAACAGAGGTCTTACCTGGGGAATCATGCACAGTGGTTGTGGGACCCTCAGCTTCAGTGGGCCCGGAGGATAGGAAGCTTGCTTGGTCTCGGGGGTTGGGGCTTGAATTGTCTCCTCTAAAAACTAGGAGTGCACGAAAAAAATCAGGGAGTGCACTCATCCCATCTTCAGGTTCTGTTCCTTCCACATTTGACCAGGGAGCACTTAGAGGCATCAAAGTCATGATTATTCTCACCTTAAACATAAGAGGGGTAGGAGGACCCCTTAAACTAGCCTCTATGCGAAGACTTCTGTATCGGACATCTCCACATATCATTTTTCTACAATAGATAGTGACGCCTGATGTTAAGGCAAGGGATTTCTTGTTTTCTCTCAAACCCGATTAGACGACCTGTGTTGTTAGTTTTGTGGGTAGCTCAGGGGGATTGTTGGTTGCTTGGGATCCACGTTACTTTGCTTTCTCTCTGGTTCTCACATGTGGTGGAATTTTGCTAACAAGTACCGGTCTGATAGATAAGAGAAGACTCACTCCATTGAACATATATGGTCCTTGCAAGGACCGCAAGACCTTCTGAAAAGAAACTTGAAGAAAAAGGTCTGTTAGCACACACAGACCTGATTTTGGCCGGCGATTTAAACTTTACATTAAATTCAGATGAAATTTGGGGAACCTTAGCTCTGTCAGATCCATTAGTTGTTTTCTTTAAATATATCTTTTTTAACTCTCCACTTGTGGATGTGGCACCGACCGAGCTGGTTCCGACGTGGCGCAATGACAGAACGGGAGCATCAAGCATATCAAAGAGACTGGATACATTTTTTGTGGTTGCGGACTTGATTGGCCCTACAATAAGGTATTGCTCATGGGTAGATTCTACATATATATCCGACCACGCCCCAATCATACTGCAGATGGATATTTGCACACAAAGAATAAAGTATCCCTTTAAATTTAATCCGGGATGGATTCACGAAGAGAGTTTTGTTGAGATCATTAGAGAAGTTTGGTTGGATAATCGCTTTAACTTAATTGTCGAGGCACAAAGAAGGCTTACCAAAAATCTATCTCTTCTTAAAAGCAAGGTTAAATCTTGGTCATTGGCCAAGCAAGCTAAGGATAAGGAATCTATGACTAGATTGGTAGCAGAATTGGAAAGCATATACATTTAGAAAAATGATGGAAATTATACCTTAGAGATTGATCAACACTGCAAGCAGTTGGAGACGGAGCGCAACAAGATTCTTTTGGTGTATGAAGAAAATTGGAGGCAAAAAAGTAGAGCTACTTGGATTAAGAGTGGTGAGAAAAATACCAAGTTTTTTCATAGATTCGTGAGTTATAGGAGAAATAAAAAATATCTCTGGGATATTATGGATGATTTAGGAAGAGTTTTCACTGGACAAGAAGCCATAAAGACTGAAGCAGTCTCCTATTTCAAATCTTTTTTTAAGGATCCGGGGCAGACTACTATCCAGGCCCAGCTTGAGGCTATCAAACTATATCCAAAGTTGGTTTTAGAGGAGGAACTCCCCACATTAGAGCAGGTTGTATCCTTGGAAGAGTTATCCACTGTTTTAAAAGGCTTTGCCAAGGATAACAACCCTGGTCCAGATGGATGGACAGTTGAACTCTTCCTTTTCTTTTTTGGTTTGATGGGTCCTGATCTTCTGGCGTTGGTTGAGGACTCTCGAATCCGTGGTGAAGTTATCAGGCCGATAAACTCCACATTCATTGCCCCTATCCCGAAAACAAATCGCCCTTCTACGTTTCAGAATTTTCAGCCTATTGCACATTGTAACCTTGTGTATAAGATTATTACAAAAATTATTGCGAGGAGGATTCAACCAATTCTTTGCAGGTCCTTATGAGATGCTCAGTTGGGTTTCTTAAAGCGGTGCCATATTCTCGATGCCATTGAAACAACACAGGAGTGCTTGCATAGCATAAAAGCAAAGAAATTGCAGGCAATCATCTTGAAATTGGACCTTAAGAAGGGTTATGACTGTATAAATTAGGATTATGTTATGTTGATACTTCTTCACTGTGGATTTGGTCATCTCATGACTAAATGGATTATGGGCACAATAACTTCTGCTACATTTGCCATTATGATAAATGGTGAGCCTACAAAGTTTTTTAGCAGTGAGAGGGGTTTGCGCTAGGGATGCTCTTTGTCTCCACTTTTATTTATTATGGTGATGGACGGACTGAGCCTTTCTTTGGGCAAAAAGATTTTAGCAAGAACATTGACAGGTATAAAAGTCTCACGATTGATTAGCATTTTACATATCATGTTTGTTGATGACGTGCTTATAATGACTAATGAATCCTTCACAGAGTAGCAAGAGATTCATTCTCTTTTATATTCTTTTTGTGGTGCCTCTATGTTGGAGATTAATGTTAATAAGTCAATTTTCCATCATTTTGGCGCTTCACAAATCCTACTTGATAATTTGAATGCCTTGTTTCACTTTGGCATTATGAATTTAGAAGCAGGGTTTAAATATATTGGCTATTTCCTGAAGATAAGTCGGTATAAGGAGGTTGATTGGCTTTGGTTCACACAGAAATATGAGACTAGAATCAATCATTGGTGAAATCGATTCCTATCAATGGGTGGCAAATTTGTATTGATTAAGGCCGTGCTGGAAAGCCAGCTGGTATATTGGTTGGCCTTGGCACATATACCTTTCTCGATTTTGAATCGAATTCGCATGTTGTTTTTTTCCTACTTATGGATAGGGGCAAAAAATCACTCATCGTTCCACTTATGCAAGTGGGAGACTATTGCTCATCCTAAAAAGTTTGGAGGTTGGGGACTCACAAATATATTCTTCTTTTCGCGAGCATTAGCGGCTAAATCGTTATGGTGTGGCTTAACGATTCTGAGTATTTGGCAACGGGTACTGAAGAATAAATATATGCCGCATATTTTTGTTGTTTCTTGGTTTCGCACTGTCGATCCTGCTCACACATCTGGATCATCAACCTGGAGAAATTTAGTGAATGTTCTTCCATTGTTGGTACACTGGTTGGCTTGGAAACCAGGGACAGGCTCTTCCATCACAGTGGGTAAGGATGAAATTTTGGGCTTGGGTAAGAGATATTTCCTCTCCCCTGAGTTGATATCTTCGATTAATTCAAAACATGTCCACTTTCTTTACCAAGCTAAAAAGGAGTCGGTCCAAGGTTCTATCTGTTATAATTAGCTCGACAGCAGAGACCTGGGTTTGATGGGAGAGTTGGCGGATGAATGGGAGAATTATAGACAAGGATTGATATAATCTGGTATATCTCTCACAAGAAATCTGGTATATCTCTCACAGGCTGCAATGATGTTTTACCATGGACAGGGGGGATGGTAGTGGTCATATAACCACAAAGAACATTTATAATGCTCTATCTGTTGAACTTTGGGTGAATATTTCTAAGAATGTGAAGAAACTCCTTTGGAACTGTGAGTGTCCCCTAAAGACAAAATTGTTTACTGGGTTTCTCATCGAAGACAAACAACTAACATGGAACAACTTGCAAAAGGGTGGTCGACATGGTCCAGGTATGTGTTTGCTATGTAAAGGCAATGAAGAATCTGTGCTCCATTTATTTTTCCACTGTCTGTTCACTCTTTATATCTGGGACAAGCTACTAGCCTACTACAGGTTGTCTGTAGACTGGAAGGGTACCACTCTTAATGAATGCTTTGGAACCTGGGCTAGAAGACAGTTTAATTTTCGTACTCTTCCTATTTTTATTTTCCAGAAAATATGGAAAGAACAAAATTGATCTATTTTTTAATCTAAGATTCCCTCCACAAAAAAAGTCTTTATTTTAGCTATAGAAGACATGGCCTATTATAGCACGCAGAGAGTGCAGAAGTTTTCCCGACATCACATCCATATTTTGCCTTTTCACAGAATTATTGGATGGTTTGATGGCGCAGTGTAGGGACAAGGGGATCTTAGTGGAGCAGGGGGTGTTATCAAGCTTAATGAACATTTGGAATACAGGTGGACACTAAATTGCGGTGGCGGCACAAACACTAGAGCAGATCTTATGGTCACTTGGGCACTTCTTACTCTAGCACAAAGATTAGCGATCACACATATTCATGTTATTGGGGACTCCAAAATCATTATCGATTGGCTCAATAATACTAGATTGTTGCAGGCTATTTCCATAGAATGACGGAACGATCGGGTAAAGGACCTCATTAATTATTTTTCTGTCATTACCTTCGCCCAACACAAGGGTCATTTTAGACGTGTATAACGACAAAGCTGATCCACGTGGACCTATTTAGGTTACCTTTGAAGAAGGAGGCAACTGTGAATTGTTCACAGGTTCAAGAAGCCACAATCTGAGTTATCTATGTTCCCCAAAGAGAGATTTGGACATGGTGAACTTGGAATATATTTGTCTATTCTCTAATGTGTTAGTGGATATTTGTCTGTTCTCTTTTTAGTGTTTCTAGTTCAATGGTTTTAGCAGTTTAGGACTCCATACAGAGACATAGACATAGACACAATACAAACAATAGAAGCCTTAAATTCAAATACAACAATAAATCCAAAAAAACATAAAGAAATTTCCGGGTTCTTGGTCCTTACTCCAATTCAAAGACAAGAATAAATCCCTCCAATTCAAAGAGAACCATAAAACTGAAAAAACAAAGAAATTACTGGGTTATTCATCCTTACCAACTGAAATTGATTGTTGGACATGATCAACACCCTCTCCGTGGTATAAGAAATTAATTTTGGAGGGCACAAGTAGGGGGATTTTACAAGCATCAGATAGTTGTTTGAAGATCTATCACCAAATATACGAGCTCTAAAAAAGGGAGAATAGAGATCGACCAAGCGTTAGCTACAAGGCTTCGCATAACCAGAACTCCAGAAGTGAACGCATGGTGGCTAAATGCAATTAACGCATGGCCTGTGAATTATAACGGAAGTCCCAAGATGACACAACCTGCACTATAAGTGACAACTCTATTGGAAGTCAACCATTTTATTGAAGAGGTTGGCCACGGGACACGCTCACAATACAAGTGACAAGCTAAGGCCTGCTCACAATACAAGTGACAAGGGCTTGGCCGCGTGCCATGGTGGTTATGAAATATTATATCACTTTATTAAAAGTGTTTTTCAGGAATTTTAATTTTGTTATGTTCTGTGTGAATATACAAATTTATTAAAAAAAACTAATTATTTGGATTAAAAAAATTATTTGTAATAGTTTTCTAAGCCTTTTTTTAAAAACTTGTCAATTCTTAATGTTCCAAATCACAAATACAGTCTTCAGGGCATAAACTATTCAAAAACCCTCACGCTGATGGCATTATTGGAACTGTCTCAACCACCTCGATAGGTCATGTTACAGATCAAATGGGGGAATTGTTTGTTAATCCCACTACGGCTGTTTCTCAGCTTGTGACTTCACCATCCGTCCCTACCCAAACCACCTCCCAAGTAAACACGGTGTAACTTTTCACAATAGTTTTTTCATCTTTAAAAAATACATTCTTACAAATAAAGGTTTCCTTTGCAAAACTATTTTGTGAAATTCAATCTTCATCTTCAAAGTGAAAAAATAAATATCTTTATTAGAATGCAATCTCTACTACGACATTGTGCCTTTACTTCCCTTTAGTCTCTCTAAATTTTCAATATAGGTATGTGAAGGCAGTAGAAAGTTCAAATAAATCCATATTATGACCTCTTAAAAATCTAAAAATGTGATCCATATTATAACCTCTTAAAAATATTAAAGTATTATAGTCTCTAAAAAATAAATTTCCTTGGTATTTAAAGTCACCACCCTCTCTCACAAATCTAAGATCCTTTTATCTTTTTATGTTCAAAGCCATGCATTGCTACGTTAAAACTTAACCAGCAATGCAAGTCAGTAATCATTTTCCAAAGGCATTTCAATAATCATTTTCCTTCATAAATTTCTATTCAAACAGATTAAATATTTAGCATCTTTTTTTATTGGTATACAATTTGTTTTCATTGCTCTTTCTTCCTTCTCTTTCCTTGGTCTCTTTAAATCTTCTCCGCAGTGGCGTTAATGTAGTAATAAGATCAAATAAATATTATACTCAAAATAATCCTTTTCAGCTTATAGCTTATATAGATGACAACTATGGAAATAAAATCCTAATTTGTCACACAAAAACAATAATAAACAATGGAGAGTGATATTCCATAACATAAGCCTCCAGCACATGGATCTGAACCAAGAAACCAAATTACAGTCGGGGGCGAGATACCGACTAGATTGCCCAGACCATCGGAACGAGATATCAAAGCCACATTCACACAATTATGAAAGCACGCAGTACATGGAGATCTGGACATATTATTTATTATATATAGATACATATGTGTTGGGTAGCAGATGATTCTCCTAGAGCTACATACCGGCCAGATTCTATGAGAAATCAATATTTTTGGGTCTAGAACGAGCGAGAAGAAACTTCATAGTTGGAAGGGACTTGTTGCTATGCAAATCACCTTGTTTTTCTTCCTACAGGTTGAAATTGTTGTTATGAATTCATGGCTAGTATTGACAAAAGGTATTTGAGCTCTAACATTCTATATTGACCTTTATGGTTTATTATAAAAAAATTACAGTATGCATCGGTAATTCTGTATATTCTCTATTTAAAAAGGACTTGATTTCTTCTCTAACCTCTATCTCTTCACTCATTAGTTTGTTGTATTTAGTTCAAGAATATCAATACTCTTATCCATATATTTCATTGTGCGTGTATATTGTTTTGTATTCCCCTTCATGTCGTGATTCCTAAATTTTATTCTTTTATTACAATAATTATATTCAGGTAAAGAACTATATGGAATATCTTCAATGATGTTGTTAAACATTCTAGTGAATGGAATTTCATTCTAATTTCATGCATCTTCAATTTCTTACAATTTTATATTTGTGATGTAGAAAATCAACCACTATGAAGTTTGTACATAATGTATAAATGTATAAATCCCTTTAAATATATAATGAACAACTTAGCATATTCAATAATATTTGCATTTAAACAATGATTATATATATATGTGTACCAAACAAGTTGGAAACAAATGGAACAACCATGTTCCATTTAGCTGTAGATGCAAAATAGTCAAGTTATATGTTCTAATCACCCCCAAGCCTGAATATGACTCCATGAGCATGAACTAAGATCCACTCCTTTGCCAATATATCTTTGTACAACTCAAAAAATATTTTCCTAAGATTTACATGCTCACACAACAAATAATCCATTTTCTTCCAACATACGAAGCAGTGTCATTCCTCCCACATATGTTGTATTTATATATTTTTCATTTCCTATGCATTTTTCTTTGAAGTTATTTCCCTCCTTGGAAATTTGCAACTTCATATATCCTTGATTTTTAGGGGCTGCCAATGACATAAAATCACGTCTGACATTTGTCTTATCATACTCTAAGTTAGCTCCATCATGTTTCCCACTCATGGCGTCATAGTCACCTCTTTTTAACCTTGTTGTTCCATCTATTTCCTACAAAAAATGTCTCTTACATTTTTCCATCTAAAGAGGAGAGTTGGTAAGTCAAAATATTGCATAATCATTCAAATAATAACAGTAAATTGTCTTCATAAACTCAAATATGAATTTTCATAATTGGAAATTATTGACTAAATTGTTTGATATTTGAGGATGTTACATGCTCTCCCCCTTAGAAACAACACTGCCTTCAGTGTTAGTACTTGCTTCCAGTCATCTGTTGGAGTAGAGTTGCATATGTTTTACTCATATCATCTTCCAACTCCCAAGTAGCCTCCTTAGGATTAAAGTGCTTCCATTGCACCTTTGCCTGGGTGATGAATTTGTTCCAAAGTACATTTTCTTTCTTATCCAGAATGCACAAAGATTCTGCTTGGAACTTGCCTTCTAATTCTACCCGCATCATGTTCCAATCAATAATATGAGTATGGTCATGAATATATATTTTTTTAAATGAAACATGAAAGCATTAAGAATTTTCAATTTACCAGGAAGTGCCAGTTGGTGTGCTACTGGTCCAACTCACGCTAGTACTTCGAAAGGTCCACAAAACCTTGGTGCTAACTTAGAACAACTTCCTAATATTAGTGAAATTGTTTTCTCTTTAACTTCAAGATAAATATGTTCTCCAATATTATACTCTTTATATAGCATTTTATGATCTGCATAACTTTTATGTCGAACCTGTGCAACTTTTATATTATGTTGCACTTTCTTGACTATTTGTTCCATTTCTTGGAGCATATATGGTCCAACAATCAATCAATCAACTGGATGATCCCAACTGACTGGATTAGTACATTTTCTTCGATACAAGACTTCGAAGGGACTCATTTTTACCGAGGCTTGATAATTGCTATTGTATGCAAACTCATCTAAGTGTAACTAATTTTCCCACTTAGTTGGTTTCTCCCTTACATACATGTGTAACATATCTTCAATAGTATGGTTTGTACACTATGTTTGTCCATCTGTTTGTGAATGACAACTTGCACTAAAATTCAATTGAGTTTCCAAACTTGCAAACAATGTCTTCGAGAAATTTGATGTAAACTTAACATCTCTATCTGAAATAACCATTTTAGGCATGCCATGCAACCTAAATATCTTTTTCATGAAAATTTATGCGATATTAATACCTTTATAAGTAGATTTCATAGGTTTGAAATGAGGAGAATTACTCAAGTTATCAATTACTACCATGATAGAGTCACGTTGTCTTTGATTTTTAGAAAAACCTGTAATGAAATCCATAGAGATAGCTTCCCATTTCCATTCCGGAATAGGTAAAGGTTGTAATAAACCAATTCGATGTTGATGCTCAACCTTCACCTCTTGGCATTTTAAACATTTATATAAATAATCAATTGTTCCATATTTCACATTAGGCCAATAAAATTGTTTCCTCCAAGCTGTTATCATTTTCTAATAACATGGATGACATGAATAGGGCTTCTTATACATCTCATTTAAAATTAAAAAATTTACATCAACTGAATTAGGCACACAAAATCTATTTTCGAACCATAATACTCCATCTTTGTCAACATTGTATTCTCTCCCATTCGAATCCCCTTCATTTTTCAGTAGTTTTTGTATTGTTTTGACTTATTCAACATAATTTACCCTTTTAGAGTTAATTATTTACTTAAAATCACTTTATGTTTTACTGACGATTACCTCATATACTGCACTAGCTCTCCGACTAAGTGCATCCGCTACTTTATTCTCCTTCCCTTTGATATGTTGAATTTCAAAATCAAACTCACTTAAAAAGGCTAACTATATTGCTTGTCATGCATTAAGATCTTGTTGACTAAACAAATGTGTTACACCATTGTTATCGTTAATAATAAAAAATTTCTTCCAATTAAGTGGTGTCACCACATTTTTAGTGCATGAATCACAGATGCTAACTCAAGATCATGAGTTACATAATTTCCTTCATGTTCCTTAAATTTTCAAAATTCTTAACAAAGTACATGTCTATCTTGCAACAATACACCTCCTAAACCTTCTTTACTAGCATCTATACAAACCATGAAATCTTTATAAGGATCAGCCACTTTGAGAATTGGTGTTATAGTTAGTAATCCCTTTAATCTGCGAAATTGTCTTGACATTTTTGAGACCAGAGAAACTTCAATCCTTGTTTTGCAATGATGTAATAGGATAAGCAATTTTTGAAAAACATTCAATAAAACATCTGTAATAACCTATAGTTCCCATAAACGATCATATACCTGCTACATTTTTAGGTACATACCATTCTATAATAGCTTTAAATTTTTCTGGATCTACTGCTATTCCTTCCTCTGAAATCACATGCTCCAAATACTGTATTTTCTCTTGATAAAATTCACATTTGCTGAAATTAGCATACAACTTATGTTCACGTAGAGTTTGTAATATTATTTTCAAATGTTTCTCATGTTCTTCTTTGGACTTCAAATAAATTAGTATATCATCTATAAATATCAAGACAAAGTTATCTAAGTATTTGACGAATATAATATTCATCAAGCACATAAAAGTCGTATGTGCATTTGTAAGTCCAAAAGGAATTACTACAAAATCATAATGTCTGTAAAATAACCCAAATTACTTAAAAAATTAAAAAAAAAATTGTTTAAGATAATAAAGCTTACTCTTATTGTCATCATCAACACAAATTCGATAAATTTAAAGAACCTTTTATCGAAAACTTGACCACAACCATTACTTTGATAAAACCTTAATAATAAACTCCTCTAATACTAACTTACTCTATTTATATGTATCTTGGCAACTCTCTTATACATAATCTTCCTTCCATTACACTTTTATGTTTATATAGTAATCCATATAGGTAAGAATTTGAACTATTGCGTCTTTTTGACAATGAACCATTGCACCTCTTCTTTTAATTTTAAAAATAATATTGATAATAGTTTATTTAACTTAACGACTTCAAATCCTTTGTATTTTATCCCTTCATGTGAAAACATGTTCTTGTAGTTGCAATGGAATGGTTGTGTGCCAATATTGTCAAATTATTACATATATCCTTTAAACTCTTACAGAAATAGAATTATGCACAGGCTCTTTCTTCAACCCATTTTTCCAAATGACTGGGGGATCAAAACCATGGGCTTATCCACTTAAGCRTTGATCTTAGCGCATTTCTTTCTCCCTTATTCTTTTACATAGAACCTTAATCAAATGTTCACGGGTTTATTTACTTCTAGACCCTTTTTTCCACTAATAAACTCCTTTACCTTATCATGTGACCCGRCGCTGGAACAAAGTCCTTTGTACTTCGGACTATTGCATTATGTTGTCCTTGATGTCAAAGGGTTAATGTATTTTCATAGTAACATCATTGATGTATTGATTGATGGCATATGTTGTCATAGATGTAATTGATGTCAAATATGTCATTTGGTGTCATAGTGTTGTCTTTTCATGGAATATAGGAAGTACCAAATGGATGAACTCCAAAGTGGTTCCCTTATGGTGAAATCCCTCAGGGGAAGACACTTTGTGAAGTACAAATGGTTAAGTGGTTGATTCATGCTATATGTTTGGTTAAGGAAACCAATGATTGATTATGGAATATTGTAATCAAGATCGATGAATTCGTAAGTGAGACTATTCTAGATGGATATTGTTTTATTGCCATTTCCAGTGATATGTGGAATGTGACATAACTTCTCACGGTTAGAGAGTTATCACCTTGTGAAGTTGTAGAACTCTCATGTTTTGTCTAGAAGCCCCTAGAAGGTCAAAGAAATCAAATTATTCTAAAAGCTCCTAGAATGATGCAGTGCCCCCACCTCAGCAGGGTTTGTTGACCTCTCGGTCTCTGGATCTTCTCAATCTTCGAGCTGGAGCAGCTCTTCGATTCCCCATTGGAATCTTCAAGAAATATCCATAGGTCCTTTTCACGAAACTTCGTCATGTGAACTGGCACCAGGCGCAAGATTATCTCACGCAACTAATCGTTGTGACCACGAGCCTAACCCAAAAGGTGTTTCACAATTTCGCGTGTCGGTTCTTTGCATGTGAATACCCCAATTCTCCCAACCTTTGAAACCCTGACAGGATTTTAGCATGTACTAGCTCCTCCCTTATCTTCCCTCAATGTGACCTCCGGTCATGACCCGGGGTTCAACTCTCAAGCGCGTCAGGATTTCACGTATTGGGAACTCCCAATATGATTAGATCTGTGGTCCACGATCTTCCTTCGATCGAACACTATGATCAAGTCGTGATTTCATGTTTCGCGACTTTGGAGGTTGGTTCAACTCTCTTCTTTCGACCCTCGTTTTTCGGTGTTTGCGAGCGTCAGATCGAAAGATCATGACTCCCCATGATCTAATGGCTTAGATCGATTCGTGATTTCGCATTTTGCGACTTTGGGAGTCTCCTTACCTCTATTCTCCCGATATCCGAAATCGTGATGGTGCTAGATCAACGACCCAGATATTTCCTTGGATCAACGACTATGATCAAGTCAGGATTTCACCTTTCTCTCCTTTTACTCTTATGGAGTCCCTTTGACACTTAGCCGAATTCCAAATCTATGTGCTCCTTGCAGTAAATTCTTACGCAAGACTTGGTTCTTGCGGGTGACTGTGCACACCTTGCAGCAGTCGCTTTTCACTCCTTGCAAAGGGAAAGTTTCGTGCTATCTATTCTGAACTTCAGAATCGAAACAGATATCGTCACACACTCCTTGCGTTCTTTGTGCACACCTTGCACTCACTCAACAGAAGAGAAACAATTGAAACTTATACCAACATTCACGATTTCATCTACTAATAACGAAATTCATTCATTCATGAAAACAGGAAATTGCAAACAATAACAACATCACGCAATTGGATCAATTTTCCTCTGTTATATTCCTTTGGAAAAAATGGCTACAACTATTTTCAAACAACAAAAAAAACTCAAAAACTCCTACTAACTCGCAGCAGCGTCATTTGGGCGTAGAAAACCTCTATTTAACTCAGAGAGTCCTTAGGGTTCCCCCCGACTACTCATCTACCTCAAAAATGAAAACCTGACTGCTACCTAAGTTCAGTTACATTCAAGACTTGGATTGAAACTCCCTAATTGCTCATGCTCATTCACTCCCAAGCGTTTGATGTTCTTATGTTTTTCCAATCATCTCCAAAAGATTCGCAGTAACTCCCAGTGTTTGAGATTCTGAAATGATTCCTGAGTGCTAAATTTTCCTGCCACGTGTGCTCGTTGATGATGCTCTTGCATCATACTCCCCCTGGAAAAAAATTCACGGACTCCTTTCCATGAGCTCCTGCACCGACTTTCCATGCTTCTAGATATCATCTTCATTTTCCCAACTGGCATCTTCTATCGAGTGTCCCTTCCACTTGAATAGATATTCAAAATAGGTCTTCCTCCTGGTCTTTTTTCCAATTCTCTGATCAACGATATTCTCCATCTATGATTTTTCTGCTATAGGCATTTGTTTCTCCCATTGAATCTTATATTGATCTTTTGATCCCTCTGTGTCATCTTTCTTGTAAGGATACAGGTCTGGAACGTTGAATATGGGTGATATGACCACATCATCTGGCAGCTCAATCTCATAGGGGTTTGCATCAAACTTCTTCAAGATCTTACATGGTCCTATCTTCTTCATTTTTAACTTGTTATATGTTCCCCTAAGGAACCTTTCTTTCCTGAGATGTGCCAGAACCTGATCTCCCACCTCAAATTGAAGTTCTATGCGATGTTTATCAACTCTA
>JASDQU010735675.1:0-15155 GCA_032191745.1 Picea mariana
ATGGTTCATCTTTGCATCAGTTCACCACTGCATCATGTGTCAATGACAACTCATTGATCCATCTTCATCAATGCATCATATCAATGATCCATCTTTATCAATTGGTTTCCACTTGGACATATAATATTCTCATCAAGGGAATCATATCAATCAATTACTTGACATCAATCAAACCAGACCATTTACATATGATCCAACAATCTCCCAAATAATCAAACCATTGGCATCAATGAAAACATGATCCAACATGATGAATAGTGTCCAAACGATTTTCATCAAGCTCATTGAGTTGTTGCAGTTTGGCCTTCTGTGCCATAGTCAATTCGAGGTTGACTGCTGATGCAGTTCTTAAGGTTTTGATTTCTAATTCAATGGGGAAAACAAGGCTTTTCCATATACAAGCTCATAAAGAGAAAACCCAGTTGTGTTCCTCCAAGTAGTTCGATAAGCCCATAGAGATTCATGCAATCTGTCAAACCAATCCCTACAATGTTCTCTCATTGTCTTAGTAAGAATAACTTCTATGATTTTGTTGGTACTTTCTACTTGGCCATTACCTTGTGGATGGTATGGAGAAGTTTTTCTATGTAAAACATGATATTGACTGAGTAGGGCTTCAAAACTTATGTGATGTAAAAGGGGATCCTCCGTCAGTTGTTAATTATATGGGAATTCCAAACCTAAAAAACATATGTTCAAAAAAGAATGCTAAGACAGCTTCTTCTGAGGCCCTGATGAGTGCTTTTGCCTCCACCCACTTGGTCATGTAATCTATAAAGACCAATATATAAACTTTCTAATTAGAAGGTGGGTTAATGGGCCCTACAATGTCCATGGCCCATCTCTCAAAAGGCTCTAACACTACTTGAGGCTAGAGAGGCACCTCATCCCTATGATTTGGCTGACCCATTCATTGGAAACTGTCATAGGCTTGAACATACTTCTTGGCATCTTGAAAAATGGTGGGCCAAAAATAGCCCATCCTTAAAATTTTATGTCCAGTCCTTTTATCATCAAAATGACCCCCACAAGGGCCATCATGGAGAGATTTAAGTAGCTCATAAACTTCATCATCCCTCACACATTGCTTGATTTCTTGATCCAGACCTGTGTAGAAAAGGTATCCCTCTATCCAACTATACCGAGCACTCTTCTGAATGATTTTCCTTCTTTCTCTTGGGGATAGATGTGGATGTACCTTCCCTGCAACCAAGTAATTAGCAATGTCGGCATACCAAGGTGAGTGAGAAGATACGACAAACAAATGTTCATATGGAAAGGAATCATCTAATGGTGAATTATCATCATTTATATGCATTCTTAAGAGAAAATCAATAACCACATTTTCTTTTCCTGGTCTATCTACTATAGTGATGTCAAATTCTTGAAGTAATAACAACCATCTTGTTACTCTGGCATTAGTAATAGGTTTATTCATCAGATATTTAATTGTTGTATGATCAGTATGAATAAAGGTAGGATAACCAGTGACATAATGCCTAAATTTATTGATTGCATAAACTACTGCCAAGAATTCTCTTTCAGTAACTGTATAATTTAACTCAGCAGGAGCCATGTTCTTGCTAATATAGTAGATAGCATAGGGTTCTTTTTCCTCCTATTTCTCTAGTACTGCACCAATTGCGGTGTCTGAGGCATATGAAGAAATGTGAAAAGGCAAAGCCCAATTGGGCCCTCTCAAAATGGGAGTTGTGGATTGTTTCTATTTCAGATCTGTAAAAGACAATTCATAATTGTCAGTCCAATGAAAGTCAACATCTTTTGTTAATAGAAAAAACAAGGGAGAGGCAAGTTTGTAATTTTTTTTAATGAATCTCCTGTAATATCCAGCATGCCCTAAAAAATGTCTTACCTCTTTCTGAGTTGTTGGAGTTGGAATGTCCAAAATTACTTGGATTTTGGTTGGGTCTACCTGAATTCCTGCATAAGAAATGAAGTGTCCCAACACCACACCTTTGCTCATCATCATATGGAATTTTTCCGTGCTTAAAGAAAGATGAGATTGTATACATCTTTTGAGCACTTTTTCCAGATTAGTCAAAGCTTGATCAAAATCAATACCATAAGGTGTAAAATCATCCATGAATATCTCCATACAATCATTCACCATATCATAAAAAATACCAATTACAGCTCTCTGAAAAGTGGTTGGCGCATTACACAAGCCAAATTGGAGAACATTGTAGGAAAATTTACCCCAAGGGATGGTAAAGGTGGTCTTATCTTGGTCCTGTGGAGCAATTTTTATCTGGTTATTTCCACTAAATCCATCTAGGAAAGAGAAAAACTTTTTCCCGGCTAGGTTGTCTAGAACCTGACCAATAAATGGCAGAGGGAAATGATCCTTATGCGTGGCCTTATTCAGGGTTCTATAGTCCACACACACTCTCCACTTACCATTCTTTTTAGGTACAATAACCAACGGTGAAACCCACTCGCTGTCTGATATAGGATAGATGAATCCAACATTGAGAAGTTTCTGGAGTTCCTCTTTAACTATTTCTTTAAGATTAGGGTTCATCCTCCTTTGGGGCTGGAAAATGGGTCAACATTCTTCCTTGATGTATAAATGGTGGGTGCATTATTCAGAAGAAATTAATTTCATATCCATGTAATCCCAGGAAAATGCCTCCTTATGTTCAATTAGTAATTTCATCAATCAACGAGTTTCAACAATAGATAAATCGGGATTGATGTTCAGTGTTTTTCCAGGTTTGATTTCAACAGTGATTCTCTTAGAACTGACTTTGGGAAATAATTCGGCTGTTGTTATTTCAGCATTTGTTGTTACAACATTTGCTGTTACAGCTGAATCGATTTGATTTACAGCAGTTTCAGAGAACATTTCTGGGCTCATCTCTTCTTGGGCAATAGGGTCAAATATTCCAGTCAACCGATGGTGTGTGTTCTGTGTAACAACAGAGGGATCACAGATAAAACAGTTGATTAACTCATCCTCTGCCTCATCTTTGGAACCTAGTTCTTTTCCTATGGTTAACAGAGGCAGAGCACTTTCATCCTCAATGTCCATCCATAAAGAATTTTTGGGTTCCATACTGGGTTTAGCATGAGGATACAGGGTAATTCTTTTCGTGTCATAACCATCAGAGATGGTCATGGAACCATATCTACAACCAATGAAGGCATTAGCTGTACCTAACCATGGTCTTCCTAGGATTAGAGGGTGGACCCCCAAACGGGTTTTGGGTTGCAAAATGACAAAATCAATAGGATACTCCCATGAATCAATTAAAATGACTAAATCATTGATTACTCCTTCTAGTCTGATGGTGGAACGATCAACTAATTCTAAAACAATAGGAGTAGGTCTGACTTGCATTTTGATTTGCAACAATTGTGTAGTTTCTATTGGAATAATATTAATTGCTTCCCCTAAGTCAACTAACACATGGGGAATAGGTGTTTGGCCAATTTTGACAGTGACTGTAGGGTTTCTCCGGTCACCGTATTTAATGGGTGGGGTTTTTCCTAACATTAGTTCAGACAAGTCCCCCACTACATGCACTGTGAGGGGGTCCCTAGGTTTCCTTCCAAGTCTTCTGATACATATCTCCCTCATAGTATTGGCATAAATAGGGACATCTCTAATCACTTGCAATAGTGGAATGTTAACATACAGGTTTTGCAATTCTCCTAAGAGATTGAAGGATGGTAATTCCACAGTTTTGGTAATTTCCAATCTTTTAGGGAATGGGGGGTCTGTTGATTCTTTAATAGGTTGGTAAATTTCCTCTGTATCGACAGATGGTTTTTCTCCTGTTTCCTTATTTGATTCTAAAGATGGATCATATTCAATTATGGTCTCGACTATTCTCCCTGATCTTAATTTTGTCTCATCACAAGGCATAGGAGTAATAGACAGAGCTGACACAATATATATATCAATATTCTGAACGACCTTATTATTTGGGTTTGGGTTAGATTGCACATGCATCTGAGGTCATAAGGGAGGATTGTTCTGTGGGGCATTGGGAGGTAACTACAATTGTTGTTGTTGATACTGGGGTTGGAACTGTTGTTGATAGAGGTTTGGTTGATGGTTTTGATAGCTAAGTTGTTGTTGAGGGCCTCTCCAATATGGGTTCCATTGCCCATGGTGACTTTGTTGTTGGGGCATAGGTAACCATGCATTGGAATCCTGATAAGGAGGGAGAATTGGATTTGGAGGGGGAGCATTCATCTGGCCATAAGGTGGTTGATTGTTCCAATAATTATGTTTTGCAGGAGAGAATTGAGAGTTCATACCTTGGCCTCTTGGCTACCATTGTCTTCTTTGTGTAATTAGATAGGCAACCTCTGCTTCTTCATTAGTTGCCTTCATTGATTCTTTTACACATGGTAAAGAGGGTAATTTGTCAGTAGGATGATCCAATTCACAAATAAGACATACCTGAACACTGTTCAATGGCCATTCCCTTTTCAGATGTTTGTCTCTGCACTTTGGACAGAAAATGAACAATGTCTTTTCTGCTTCTGCTTGTTTCTGTTTAATCTGCAGAGTATCAATTTGTGAAGCAAAAGAGTTAATCATTTATGTTTTGAAATTTTCTAATAGATTACCTATTTCTGCTTTTGTTGCCCCTCCATTGGATGATTTTTGTACCCTTGAAAAAGTTGTATCCTTGGTAACTGACTTATTCCTTGTAGTTCCTCGAGAACATCTCTTGCAAAGATTTACAATGTCTTCATAGGATTCGTTAGATATATCTCCCTTGCCAAGAATATTCAACATGTCTAAACAATCATCTCTAACCCCTTTTAGCAAAATAGTTTTTAGAATGTCCTTACTCACATCCAGATGTCCAGACCTTTGTAGATTGTACTGGAGTCGTGTTGACGGGCGAAATTGACCGCTCGTCAACTAGAGGAGTGAATCCGGTCTAGGGTTGTCTATTTAACTCAAGCCATTTAGATCAATCCACTCCGACGGGTTTAGCGGCTCCGTTGGCTGATCTAAGTCCTAAGAAAATGAAAAACAAAACTAAGAAAGATAAAATAACTTAATGAATAACACTTGCTGAAAACTATATACAGATCTAATATATATTTACAGTTTACTAAATAATGTTTATAACATAAATATACTTATAGTATGTATAATATATACAAATGACTTTATTTCTAATATATATATAACATTTACAAAATGCAAATTTTAATCTAAATCTGCAAAAATCGAATATGGATTGATTTATTAAACAACAACTAAGCAATCATTTGATCCTTTTTTATTTTTTTTTATTTTTTATAATACTTATAAACAAGAAATGAAGTAACAAACTGTCTAATTGAAAATAGAGATAACAAACAATAGAATGTGTTTAGACTGCAGAAAATTCCTGTATTAATTAAACTAATGAAATAAAACTAACAAACTAACCTGTAATCGCATCTCCTATTCGTCCTGTGTATAGCTTCCAATTTTGCTGTCTGATGAGGCAAACCCACAACAGATCCCACAAATGCTTCTCGTAAACGTGAAGCAGTAACAATTGAATCTGAATGATAGAACATATGAGAGATATAGTAACAACAATTTTATATTTTCACAAGTGGCCACATTGAGATAAATCCTACTGTGAAAACTTGTGTATAAATGTTCAACGAATGATGAAGGTAAATCTCCTAATCTCAAGTTTGAACAGAATAATCACTGTATGTTAAATATAGGACATAAAACATGGATATCATATAAATTTAATCATATCAATCTGCAATAAACCACGATAGCTAAAGCAATCACAATCTAACTACAAATCAAAATAATCATAACTTGAATAAAAACACAATATAGAGAAGCTAAAGTTGTGCAAATATCATATTCTATTCAAGTCTGTAAATCATAAATCCATAGTTTTTGCCCCAGGCAGAGATGATTTCAAGTTTACAAAACCACATACTTATATAGGTTACAGGAACAAAACGTTTCTTGTTGATAACATCCAATCTGTTCCAAAAAATGCGGGGGGTGCAACCTCCCAGATTCCACTTGATACCAAAAACTAACAGCCTATTCTATTAACTAAAAAACATCAAGATAGTATGGCTGAGAGATGCCAACAGTGCTTCAAATCTCCTTAGAAATCATGGGTTCCTGAAAAGAAATAAAAATAAAAAGATTTCAGATGTACTTTCAGTTATCAAAACAAGTAATTCGAATTTTTCTAACTAGCTACAGAATCTCACGATTATGTAGCTAGTTATAATTATAACTAGAATCATATTCTATTTAATCAATCAAAACAAACTAAAAAGTAATATGTGCAAACCAATCGTGTATGCTAAATTGAGAAAGACAGAATCATACCAAACTTTTTAAAGAATCATACCTCAAATTAAGGGATTCAAACTAATCAAGCAATCTTTGAATTTACTATTGCAGTCGCTGCTTCAACGTTCTTAAAAACAAAAGACCCCGTGGTTTTTTGGCATTTGTCTTTGGTTTGAGCTATGGATTGGAGTCTGCTATTCTCCTTCGTTAATGAATCCACCTAGTCTTCCAAGGATTTAATCCAAGACTATAGTAAAGGCACATCCTTGTAATACCTGTCGATCCAGGATCGACATTCATTACAGTGCGGCTGTATAGACTGTGTATCGGTACTGATAGTATTAACAGGTGGGGAATTGTCCATTTGACCTGTAGGTTCATTACTGAGTTTGTTTCCAGGAAAATCAGGATTGTCCTTTAGACATGGTGGTAGGTTAGTAACATAATCGTAGGGTTTGTCAGAGCAAAGTCCATATGAATATGGATACTCTTCGACCAGGAACCTTTCAATCTCTGAATCCGAATCTTCACTTACCACAATTGTGTTTTTGTCTGCACAGGGCTTGGGTTTGTTTCAAGCACACCGTGAAACCCAACGAGCGACCCTTTTACTCTTATAATTGACATCGACGTTGCCTTTAAACTTTTTCCTTGTGGATTTTTTAACAGTCTTAACACAACCCTTAGGATACAGATCCGGTTGAGTGTCGGGTTGGGTAGAATCAGGGTAGGTCGAGGGTTCCAAATTAGACATAGGATCACAGGGCATGATCGAAGGAGGAGAGATGGTAGGTTTCACGAGGGTTTATGTGACGATAGGTTTGTCAACTTGTCCCAAATCGCTATTACAGAAACCATTTCACAACACAAAAGAATCCCAATTATCATTGTTTAATTGCAACTGATGTACCATGATAATTTTGATTAAACCATGATGGAATAAACTAACATCAGATTTCTTCCTTTTGAACTGCTTTCCCATCTTATACAAACTTCTAAGGAGGAAATAAGGCATGTTCAGTGGGAAATCAATAAAGCTCATAAGAAATCGAAGGTGATACAAGAAAACCAACCCAAATCTCCCTTCACAGGTAATGAATTGTTTCACAATAGCTAACAGAATGTGCCATCTAGGTTTTAAAGACGAAACATGCATACCTCGGTCGCAGCTGGTAGTTTTCATTGAGGTGAACAACAATGACCAGGGGACCTCTTCAACCTTTGCGTTCTTGAACAACTTTTTCCCTACAGCTGGTAAACTGGTAGCTTGGCTTATGAAATATCCATTTACCTCAAGTTGCACATCTCCTATTTTTGCTCTGTAACCATCGAATGTCAACGCGAATTCTTTGAGAAACTCTTATATTGAAACCCTCAAACTTTTCAATAAACACATGCTAGTCGTTCCTTTCTAAGTCATCTATGGTATTGTCAAACGATAACAAGGTATGGATGCCATTGGGATCAATCCTCACCATAGGAGACATGGCTAACAGTAGGGAAACAACACAGGAATCGGAGGTAGGGTTTGATAGAAAAAACAGAGAGCCATAGTCCCGATTTTCCTTAATGCAATGCAAAGAAAATTCGAAATGGTAGGCAGGAGCGTTAATCACCATGTGTGGGAAAGAGGTCATGAAGCCCGAGGCCATATAGATTAATAATATCATGTTGTACCTAAAATGACACCTTGGCATATTGGTACGCATAAGGATCAGAACAGTTGAAAACAATAGTATGCATATTCATGATTTGATCACAAAGATTAATGTATCAAATAAACATTGAACCATTAAAAATTTTTATGAATCAAAACCCCATTGATATTAATCAAATACTAAATGAGTTGGGGTTTTATACTTATGTAACTAAGGCAAGTTTAAGACCAAGGGGTTATAAACAAGGAAAATAATCGTGTTTATAGCAAAAGACGACAATTCGATACTAGACCATATGAACATTAATCCTTTGATCAAAAATCGAAATCAAGTGTGAATTCCAGCTGTGAGTTTTCATGCTTGCAGTCATGAAAACAAAAATCGAAAGGAAGATGTGAAAAAGAGACAAGTTATAAGTGTCGTTGCTCATGATGAGTAACGAGAATTTAAAAACCCTGTGTAGGCAGCTTGTAAAAATAAAGATTATATTATAGCTGCCAACAATGGACACACTGGTAGAAGTAGTTATCTCTACAGAATGAACGAGTTCAGATTAGGATAATCAGAAAAAACTTCAAATCAAAAACAACCGAAAAGCTATATGGACATCATTATCAATTATAAAGCATTCCAGTTTCAGATTACTGTTATTTTAAAAAGACGAAAATTGACAACAATATTAACAGAAGAGAGTCACGATATTAAAGTTAAAATCTTCAATACTTTTGACAGAGCCGCTGCTGCCAATAGGCGTCCATAGCCTTGACAGGGATGTCATTTAACCCACTCCGATATATGTATCCTTCCAAGAAGTTCCAGATCAGAACGAAGGACATTTAAGGTCAAAAGAATCCATATCTAAGAATTTTCATATACCTGACATTGCTTCGCTGCCAGCGGGCCTGTTCAGTACCCCAACGAGGTTATCCTGGCATCATGCATGCATTTACCCACTGTCGGCAGACTTGTTTAGTATCTCGACGGGTTTACAAGCACTTTCCCACAACTCTCTGAAGGTTTATTTAGTTTTAAAGATATTTAATAGAGCAGGGTGACGCTGAAAATCCTGGTTTTTGGACATATCTTAGTAAATTATAGACCTTGAAGAAACTTTTGAGTTGTCCTTCATTAAGATCTAGAGATAGTTTGTTAATAAACCAACTTTCAAGAACAGGGAGACATCTTTGAGTTGTTCTCTTAAGGAACAGGTACAGTGTAAAAAGAATTTTTGTGGATGATCGTGAGTATCTTGAGTTGCAGATTGAAATCAAGAAATACTTTTCAAACAACGAGTCATCTTTAACATGGCTGCAAACTCAGAAGAATATCACAATTGATGCTTAAGCAACCTTCAACAGTCATTTTAGAGGGGAAATTTTTCTGTTTTGTTTGTCTGAACTAGCCCATGATGCAGGCATGCGTGTCTCAAAAAGAAAGACTGATAAGCATAGAGGAAAAATCAAAACAAACCAGCAAACAAAAGCAAACAACAAGCAAAACAAAAATATTTACACAGTGTACATGGGTGTGTCATTAGGCGAAGTACCTTTTTAGAGCTTAGCCATTCACCGAAAAGGTGTTTGGCTGTCCCTCTAAATTCTGTAATCGGAAGGAACTAGGACCATTCTTAATTGCTGAGAAATTGGGTCCTAGTTCCTTCCNCGGTTTGTCCCATTTTAGGACAAGGTCACCTACCTCAAAATTTCTGTTAGAGGCATAATTGGAATCAAACCAGTTTTTAACAATGAGTTGATGCTGATCCAATTTTCATTTTGCTTGAGCCCTCACTTCTTCTAATTTTAACAAAGTGTTAATTCGATTCTCCAAAGGGGGACAGTCCTCTTCTTGTACTTTCTGCGATAGCTACAGAGAGGGAAGGAGGACATGTGGTGGAAGAATCGCCTCTCTGTCGTAAATGAGAAAGAAAGGTGAGTTACTCACAATAGTTTTAGGAGTTACCCTATCATCCCAGATTACGTTTAACAATGCATTATGCCAATTTTTATGGTTTTCAGAGACCGTTCTCTTGATAATTTTGATCAGATTTTTATTAGTCGATTTTGCCAAACCATTGCCTTGGGGGTAATAGCTGGCAGAATACTTTATTTTAATTCCCTTTTCTAGAGAAAAATCATTCATCCCAAGAGATGAAAAATAAGAAGCATTATCAAATACCAGGCATTCAGGGATACCGAAATGAGTAATAATATTTGAATTCAAGAAAGATATTACATGGCTGGTATTTACAGCTTTTAATGGGGTAGCCTCAGACCACCTGGTGAAGTTATCTGTGGCTGTTATGATATACTTATGCTGTTGTGAGGATGGAAAATTGATTGGGCCTATAATATCTAGACCCCACTGCTGAAAAGGGGAGTCTACTAAAACTGGTTGCAGAGGGAAGGCTGGTTTCTGTATCCGTCTGGATGCTTTTTGACAAATTACACACTTGCGACACAAAGCATGAGCATATTTAAAAAGGGTAGGTCAGTAATAACCTACTCTCAATAATTTATGGGCAGTGGTATCTCCACCAAAATGCCCACCAGGTTCTCCTGCGTGCAATTCCAATAATACTTTTTTTGTTTCATCTTTCTCAAGGAAACGCATTAGTACTCCATTAAAATTTTGACGAAATAGAATATCATTAATCAGTTGAAAAGAAGCAGATTTCAATCTTAGTGCTCTCCTTTTTGTGGGATCAAGGTGACGGGGAGTTGATCTGTGTATAAGACAAAATTTTATATCATCATACCAGGGACTAACAGGGTTTTTTGCACAACAGATTTGATTTTGATAGTGTTGTGTTGGATTTAACATATCATTTTCCTCTTGTTGTCCTGCAGCTGAATCAGCGACCAATTTGCATAACCCTTGGCATCTTACTATTTGTGCTGGGGTGATTTCTATGTCATACTCTTGCAAGGATGTGACCCAGTTTGCCCTTTCTTCACCTAGTTCTTTCTGTACTAACAGATTTTTAACAGTCGGGTAAGGGACAATGATTTTTGTCCTAGATTTCAAAAGATAAGATCAGAAGTGCTTTACTTCTTTGAAAATAGCATAGGCTTGCTGATATACTGCTGGGTAATTAAGTTCCTCCCCCTTGAAGGCTGAGCTCATAAAGGCGATTGAGACTTTGTTGTTTTCGGCATTCTTTTGAGTTAGGACGACGACGTATGAACGGTCAGAAGCAAACGTGTAGAGGGTGAAGTCTTGCGAAAAATCAGGGCTCATTAGAGAAGGAGCGTCTATTATGGCCTTTTTTATTGAATTAAAAGCCTGGGTTTCTAAAGGTTCCCAATGGTATTGTACGTCCTTTTTTATTAGTTTTTGTAATGGTCTCACCATTTCTGAAAAGCTGGGGATGAATCTCCTAACAAAGTTTATCTGACCTAAGAAAGATTGCATGGACTTTTTTGATGAGGGAGGGGGCAGTTTCGAAATGACTTGAGTTCTTTCAGGATCGATAATCATCCCTTCGCTCGATACAATGAATCCTAGGAGTTTACCTTGTTCTACTGTGAAGATATCTTTTTTAGGATTCAAAGAAATGTCGTACTTACGACATCGCTGTAGAACAGATCTTAAATGAGATAGATGATCTTCTTTGTTTTTTGAGAAGATAGTGACGTTGTCCAGGGAAAATATGACAGATTGATTGATTAAGCCTCAGAAAGCGATGTCCATCGCTCTCTGGAAAGTGGCACCGACATTTATGAGTCCAAAGGGCATCTTCCTATAAGCGTAGGTGCCCCATGGAATGTGGAAGGTGGTTTTGAGTTGGTCTGGAGGGGAGATCAGGACTTGGTTATACCCTGAAAAACCATCCAGCAAGGATAACCTTTCATAACCAGATACCTATTGAAGGATCTATTCCATGGGAGGGACAGGGTAGTTGTTTTTATCAGACACTTGATTAAGATTTCAGAAATCGACACATAGTCGGATTTTACCACTCTTCTTTTGGACAGGGACAAGATTAGAGACCCATTGTGTGTGCCTAACTGGGAATATTATTTGAGCGTTCAGGAGTTTGTTTAATTCCTTCTTGACAGTTGGTTTGAGTTTTGGGTGCATTTTCCTTAATTTTTGTTGAAAAGGTTGGGTTTGGGGTTTCATAGAAATAACGTGTTGTATGATGTTAGGATCAAAGGTTCTTAGGTCATCGTACGTCCAAGAAAAAAAATCTTTGAATTCCTTAAACATTTTAATAAACGTTGTTTTTTCTTGCTCATGACACCCCAACTCTAAATTAATGCACTGTGGGTTGTCTTTAGTTCCCAAATTTACTTTTTCATGTGTCAAAGAGGAACTATTCGTTTTACAGTTCACTGATTTTCAGAACTTGTCGTGAAGATCATAAAATTTTTCTAATCTAACTACAGATTTCGGGATAGAATTTACCATGTCTGATGAAGATTCTGGAGATCTTGGATCTGGTATTACCGTAAAGTCACGAAGATTTTCGTCATGAGTACCTTCGTCGATCATCGTGCCCTGGAAAGTTTCTTCCATATGCAGGAAACTTATAATTTGTTGATCATCATCGAAGACTCTCCAATTGATGATGTTGTTTGGGATAGACGGTCTGAACAACAGTTCGACAGAGAATGCATTTGGAGATAATCCTTCTGCAGGGAAAAGTTTTAAAGCTACATTATCTAACAAATCAGCTTCTGAATTATTCAATCTAGGAATAGAATTTATGTTAAATGCATCAAACTTATTCATCAAATTCCATACCTCAGTTTGGTAGCTTTTAAGGTGTGGAGATAAACAGTGGATAGAATTTTTTACTTGTCTAACCACGATTTCCGAATCACCAAAGACAGTTAAATTTTGAACATTCATATCTTATGCTTTTCTGAGGCCCTGCAATAGTGCCTCATATTATGCTGTGTTGTTTGTACATTCAAATTCTAACCTACAAGAATCAGGGTCTTGTTACCTGCTGGATCGATGATCACACAACCTGCACCAGCTCCTTCCTTGGATTTTGACCCATCAAATTAAAGAGACCATATTTGATTGTTGTCGGTTACACGTGACCACTGGGCAGAAGCTGTTGGTTACTTATATGTCAAAATTTCAGACTGTTGTTCCGAGTTTGTGATAGTGGAAGTTTCAGCCATGAAATTACCGAAAAAAGTATCTATCCCCTGTATTTCGGGCGAATCGACAAAAGGAGTGAATGGTTCATTGGGATCATTTAAATTAGTCACCTTCACGATTTACCTTGATTCTGTTGGGCTTTCCATTCCCGGGTAGCCACAAGTGAGACCAATCCATCGCGAAATAGTCGTGTAGCTGTTCTAACCAGTCTCTTCTTAAAAACAAACCATAAACTTCTGGAATATCTACGACAATAATATCAAGGACTTGATGAACTTTAGGGTTAGACAACAATCTTATAAGCACATTTCTCAATTCGCATATAACTTTAACACTAGTTCAATCAAGATGGATAATCTTCAAGGTGGATGGTTGAACTTCGGCATTAATCTTTTGACAAACAGACCAAGGAATTACGTTAGATGACACTCCTAAATCTACCATGTAGTTATGCACATTCCTATTGAAAATTTCAAAAGTTAACAGAAATGGAGGGACATTTTTGTGAGTACTAATAGTGGAAGCTTGTTGCTTTTTACTCGCGGTCTCTAAAATTGATTTATCTACATTTGTTACATTGTTTATAGGAAGGTCTCTTTTTTCGTGAGGATCAGAAGTAGTTTTGGCAAAGGCCTTCTGAGGATCTTTGGGGTTGTTTTGAACACCTTTGTTACTGCTTGGATTGCCATTTTTTTTGTTCTCTGCAATATTTTGTAGCATTTTTTGCAGAAGAAAAGGGAATTTTAATAATTCATAAATAGAAATGTTAGCCCTAAGATTTTTTAGATCTTCAACCAAATCATAATCTAAGCTTGGGTTTACTAAATTCTGTTTAGTCTGAGTTGATTTAGGCTGTTTTGGAGGCAAAGTCGTACTGATTTCATAAGAAGTCTTATTCGATGTCTTGCTCCTAGTATTGTAAGGATGCACTGTTTCGAAATTAGCTTGAAAAATGCTATCTGAAAAATGTCCAAAAATGTTCGGAGAAGGTTCATCTTCTTCTACTATCTCTTGTTCAGCTACTTCTTCAGGAATCTTGGGAGGAATCAAGTTATCATGTGCTTCTATAATCGTTTGAATAGCGAATTGTAGGCTTTCTAGATTTAGGCCTTCAATATTTGAATTAGGTCCGTTGGTGGGAAAAGGCTTCCTAAAAGGGGGTTTCTAAGGCCCTTTGCTCGAAGAAGCTTCTTTAGCCATCCTTTTCAAATCTATAACTTGATTGGACAATTTTTGAATGACTTTCTGTAAGTTTTCTAAATCTGATCTTTTAGGTTGAGCTTTGTTTTGGGAAGGCCTAGGGAGGATTTTGATTTTCTTTTTGGAAGATGAACTAGTCTCTGTCTCGTTGCTAGTAATGTCTTTTAAGCTGAGGATGTCTTTTTCTATCTGACTGGCCTCTTCAAAGGCTTCTAACAATTTGGCTTTCTTGGATCTCTTTACCCAAATGGATATGCTTTGATGTAAGGCTTTCGTATAATATGCTATAATCAGATTCTCGGCAGGCATTGAATCCGTAGGGATTCGGTTCTTTAGTGTCAAGAAACTTTGATTAAAGTATTTGATCTTTTCTTTGGGGTTCATTCTTAAACTAGAAAGCTCCATGACTAGAACTTCAGGAGACTTTTCGTCTCCGAACTTCTCAAGAAAACAAGATTCAAATTTCTCCCATGACACGATGGTGTGGGGTTGTTGGGCAAAGTACCAGGTAGAGGCATTTCCCTCAAAGGTGTAGGGAAACAATCTACAGACTACGTCTTCATGTTTGACACTATGGATTCTAATGGCTAACATAAACTTTTTGATGTGGTCTTCGACTAACTGTTTGGAGTCCGGGTCAAATTTAGGGAGCCATTTCTCCAGATGTTTGGGTAAGGGATGTTGAGGCCCAGGTATGGCCACTGCATCTTGGTCGAGCCAGGGTCTGGCAGTATTGTTCTGGTTGGCCATAGGTGTGGGTGGTGTCGAAGGCTGGGATGAGGAACTACCTTCGTCAAAGGATTCTTCTCCAGAAGAAGAAGGAGATGAAGGAGGTGGTGATGGTGGTATACCAGATCCTCCTATTGCAG
>JASDQU010735675.1:27768-82672 GCA_032191745.1 Picea mariana
GATCTAACGTCTGACACATTTCTGGGTGTTGGCCATCCTTTAATGGCTTTGATCTTCTCTGGATCTACTGCTATGCCCTGCTTTGAAATGATGTGTCCCAAGTAATGGATCTGCTTTTGATAAAAAGAACACTTACTCAACTTGGCATACAACTGATGTTCTCTTAGTACATGCAATACCAGTCTTAAGTGATGTTCATGGTCTTCTTCAGACTTAGAATAGATAAGTATGTCATCCAGAAATATTATGACAAACTTATCCAAATAATTTTTGAATATGTCGTTCATTAAGCACATGAAGACAACTGGTGCATTGATCAGTCCAAATGGCACCACTAAAAATTCATAATGCCCATACCTGGTCCAAAAGTTTGTCTTATGAATGTATTCTTCCTTGATTCTTACCTGATGGTATCCCGCCCTCAGTTCAATCTTTGAAAATATATTTGATCCTCTTAGTTGATCAAAGAGGTCATCAATTTGGTGTAGAGGATACTTGTTCTTTATAGTGTACTTGTTCAGCTGTCCAAAGTCAATACACAGCCTCAAGGTTCCATCCTTTGTTTTGACAAAAAAGTACTAGTGCTCCCCAAGGTGAAACACTTGGGCGTATGTACCCTTTCTTAAAAAATTCCTCCAACTGCATTTGCAATTATTTTAACTCTGGTGTGCTCATTCTGTAAGGTATTTTTGACACTAGGGCAACTCCTGGCACTAAATCAATTGAGAAATCTATCTTCCTTCTTGGTAGAAATCCAGATATCTCTTGGAATACATCTTCAAATTTCTGTAGTACTAATAAATCTTCAAGCCTTGGCCCTTTTTTATTATCTAGCTCTTCCACATGAGCTGCATACAATTGACATCCTTTCCTAAAACATATTTTTAGCTATAAGGCTGAAATCTCCCTTATAGCGATGGGTCTTGGAACTCCTTTCACAGTGCTCTGTTTTCCATTTCCATCAAGACATGTAAATGTCTTGTTATGACAATCTAGGACAACATGATGCTTGTCCAACCAATCCATTCCAATCAGAATATCATAAGACCCCAATGGTATGCTATTTAGATCAATACTAGTATTCATGCCATTAAGACTTATGGAACAACTTCTTACCATACCATGCATTCTTCTTTTGGTTCCAGTGGCTAACTGAACCAAACTTGCTTTTCCAAGTTTACTTTTATCCAAATGTAATCTTTCCACTATCTTAGAATCAATGTAGTAATGACTTTCTCCTGAATCAATCAAAATAGAAACAGGCTGATTTATGATCTTACCTTCCACCTTGATCATATTGGACTGGTACTCTACTTGTCGATCATTTAATGCTGCATAGATTCTTCCCATATCTTCGACTATTGTAGCCTCTTGGATGTTGTGCACACTATTCACTCTATCCTTTCTATGTGGGAAATCCTTGTACATGTGATCTTCCTTTCATCCCCAACATTGGATTGGTGGTCTTCCCATTTTTCCCAAGGAATCTTCTTTCTTGAAATCTCCCTTAGCATACTGATCTTGATGATTTCTATTAGGATCATTCCTATTGAAGGAAGGTTTGAATCCTTTCCTCCTATGATCAGACTTCACATTTTTCTTGTCCTTCCAATATTTCTACAGAGATTCTCTTCCCTGGCCTTGCTCATATAGGTATTTAGCCTTCCTAATGGATTCAATCAAGGTATTGGGTTCATCATACTTGATATTTTCCTTATAAAAGGTTGGAAATCCACTTAGAAATCTCTTTATTTTCACTTTATCATCACCAATGAACTTGACATACTTTAACAATCCCAATAACTTTTTCTCATACTCTGCCATAATCATGCTTCCCAACCTGAGTTCAAAGAACTCTTTCATTTTCTTGTCATAGAAATTCTCTGAGAGGTACTCCTTCTGGAAGTACTTCTTGAACTGCTTCCAAGTGATCCTACTCCCATTAATATGTTCCACTTTCTTCAGTTGGTCCCACCAAATTGCATCTTTCTCATGTAAACGGTAGGTGGAAATCCTGGCTTCTAGGTTGGATGAATAGTTATGCAACTGAAAATATCTCCTGAGCCCAAGAAAACATGTTTCATAATCATCTTCCCTTTCTCTTTCACCCTCAAAGGAAGGTGGCTTGAGCTTCCTTAGCTCTCCTTGCAAACTATATACCTCTTGTTTCCTTCTTTTGTGTCCAATAGGAGACACCTCTGGACTTCTTACAGGATTACCCGATACATAAAACTTTCTTTTTGAGTAAGGAGGTGAGTGGTGTCCATGAGCTCTGCTAGCACTTCTGGAATAACCAACTCTTCCACGATCATCCCTTATTTTGTGGCACCTTCCTTCTTCCTCTTGTATTGAGTTTGATCCATTCTTTGTTTGTCTCTGCAACTGATTTAAGCTCTGCAACATTCAAGCATTTATCTGACCTTTCTATCTCATCAGTCTCTCGTTGTCTTCTTTGTAGATCTACACTTCCATATTCAGGCTTCTTACCATTTCTATTAACATTTCCTATTCTCCTTTTCCCTTGCATCCATTGGACTCTGTCTCTGCATTACCAACTCTGGTATTCTAGCCCTCGGCCTCCTTATCATGATTGGAGGATCCCTCGCCTTCTTCCATTTATTCAATATACATCCTGAGCTGATGTGCTTAAGCCCCTTAATTCTGAAAAATGTGAAAGCGAACATTTTGTTAGAATTATGCATATGATAAAAAAAATCGTCAAACCATGCTACATGTCTCTTTTTTTTCTTTCATGGAGATGATATCCCCATTCTCTGAAAATAATAGTGTCCTTTTATCCTTGGTTGACACTAAATTTCATCCTACGTAGGTCCTTCCTTCAAACCACCTTCCCAGGTGTAATATACCTTAATTTTGACATAATTAAAAAAATTTCTTCTCCTGAAAATTAATCCTAATTAACTTGATATATTCGTCCTTAGGATAAAATGATCGTTTTCTCTATTACTAAACTCTGATAAGTTTCTTATATTCTGGTTACCCATGTTGACATTTTAATTAGCCAACATATAGGTGTCCAGGTCATGCCAAGATAATTGTCCATTACTCTAACAATTCTATAAGTCCTAAAGCTTCCAAACATTTATATGTGTCATACTACACAGAACTTGGACTATGGAGGAGTTAGGAGTCAAGATCCCAAAATTCTTTCCTACGCAAAATACTTCTTAAACTTGTGCGCAAGGGGCTCTTAATAGTATTTAAAAGGGAAAGTTTTAAATGATCCACCATAATGTATGTCGAGATATTTACCATAGCAGATAGGCTATAGGCTTATGCTATGTGTTAGCATTATTCTTTTTAAAAATCCATGCATTCGAACTAAGTCCCCAGGTTGGTTAATGACCTGTGGGTCACTAATTAAAAGAAAAAGGTTAAAACTGAGAGACACTACCCAAACCAATTATGCTTAACCTAATTAACTGCATGATGGTTTCTCTTCGAACATGACATTAACAGGTCTCATCGTAGATGTGGTTCAACTTTCTAGTTGGTTAAATCAGGAGGGGACCCTCCGTAGTTTTGTTTTCTTTTAATGTGAGGTCAAAGTCTCAACAGGCGGGAGTTAAAGCTCTGGTCCGGCCTTTAATGAATTCTGGAGTGAATGCGAAAACCAATGGTTTCACTTGACCCCTTGGACAATAGGCGTATGCCATCTAATCCTCTTCACATGGGTAGAACCCTCCATCGTACTGGCCTCCTTTACTCTACACATTAAGGTGCTTTAGGTTTATGAGTTATTCCATAGGCATTCTCATAATCTTTACATTTTCCTGTTCCTACAGAAACCTCTGTATTCTCTTCGTGAGGGAGCTTTGAATGCGCAGAGGTACCCACTAGGTGGAAACTAGGTGTCCCTACCCGTATACTTTGGTAATATACTAGGTGTCCCTACCCGTAATATGCGTTGGCAAGTATATTGGTTCGATTCTCGGGTGTGGTCTGATGTACATATTAAATTTTGTGCTATAGTTCTGGATTAGTTCAAACCCTATCAATATTTTTCTGTTTTACTTCGGATGTGTAAGTTTTCTTTTTCCTTATTTTTGAGAACTGTATACAATGCATTCAAATGATGGGGCCTCCCACTTGTTTTTTCGAGGTACCCATCAGATCGGTACTGGTTTCCTTTCCCCATCAAGTTCGAGGTTGGATTCCTTTACTTTCGTGTGAGGGCGGCCTATGCCACGGCCAAGTTAAGTATAATCCCAATTTTATTTATTTCTTTAAATTTTTGTTCTCTATAAAGATTCTGCCTCGGCATTTTAGTTATATTTACTTTTCTACCTAAGCCAAATGCTAATAATGATTTCCGGTTTACTTTGCAGGATAGAAGACTCCGAACCTTCAGAATTTCAGCCATCCTTTTCATGGGAAAAGGTACTCGCGTTCCTTAACACAAACCCTTTAGGATTTAATCATCCCTGATGCAAAAGTCGAAGTCTTTACCTCGGCCTATAACTGTATTGTACCTAGTTTGAAGTTCAATTCTTGTTTAGCAAGTAAATGATCATTATAATAATGTACCATTATTTATAATTCCATCGGCTATGTAGTTTCATACCTACCCTAAATCTGGGCTCGAACTTTTTGCTTGTGTTTTATTAATTCAAGATTCAGGACTCTTCTCTTTGCATGTCGTATAATGAAAGTAGAGTAATACAGAGTGGTTAAATTCTAACTGTCAACAGTATGCCGATATCAATATAACTTCTTGAATTGCAGTCGAGTCGAGTCTGTTGTTTATTTCATTACTTATCAGACTATTACAGACACAAGTGATTTCTGTTATTGTTTTATAACATCGTGGATGTTACCCGAGAATATGCACACATAGGGGTTCCAGAATGTTCTTCGTTTTCATTTGGGGCCTTTGCGCCCTCCATATTACATTCCAAAATTAGTCCTATGTTAAACGATGTTATTTCCAATTTATGCCAGTGTTTTAACATGTGGATAATTAGACCAGATTGACTGAAATTATTTATACTATGTGTAATGTAGGTCTTTCTATAGAGAATTTTGCAATTCTTTGATTACTTTTCATACATAAATTCATCCCAAGCATTTGCATACCCGGATCTCATAATGTTTAATATGTGTGAAAAAGGGATTTCGTTTACTTATTGTATTTTTTTATAGGTAATAACCCACAGGAAAATATAAACATACGTCTATATGTATATATGTTTATTCAATTTCCATTTACAATGCACTCTTAATTAGTTCATTATGATAAGTACTATTCGGTTGTGGGAATTCGTCTACCGCTTTTACTCTAATACAACAATCAAACTAACCCATAGGAAATTATTCCTTCAGGACTTAACCAGGCATATTCTCACAGCTAGAAGATTGATGGAAAATTTAGTATTTACCCAGCAATAAAATGCAACAAAGATAATCACATTTGATTTCGATCTTTCGTCCATAATATTAGTCAATTCATGATTAACAGATGCATTACACTAGCCATTTAACGATTTTAAACAAAGGAGGGTTAAGAGGACATATCTGAATAAACTTGCTGGAAAACAAACGAAACAGCCATGTTCCTCCCAATCGTAGAATAGGGTAGCCAAAATCACTTGCTCGATTCACCCCCTAGCCTGACCATGAATCCATGAGGGCGAACTTGGACAATAAAACTCCTCCTCGCCAATGTCTTGCAATTCCAGTAGTTTTCCTCTTGCCTCACACTCCAACAGTAGTGTTCATAATAGAAAGAAATTCCATAGTCCTTTCCTAGCATACTTGGTAGCGTCATGCCTCCTCACATATGCTATTTAATCAATTTGCCTAGGTCTTTTCCCTCCCTTGGGAATTTTTGCAGCTTTCTAAATCCCTGATTTTCAGGGGCTGCCAATGGCCAAATCACTGATTTGCCACTTGTAATAATCAGCCTAGAGGTAGTTCCAACATGTTTCCCACTCATGGAGTCATGGTCAGCTGATTTTAACATGACTGTTCCATTTGTCCTCCTACAATCAATATAAATATTTTGTTTTTATACAAGTGTCATATTCAAATAGTTAGTTGATTCAAATCATATCTTTGCCCAACAGTCATAATAATTAATTACAAATATCAAATTCGAAATTCGGAATTACCATAAATGGAAAAAATTTCCAAATTCAAATTTACTAAAAATGAAATAAATTTCCAGCAAATTTAATTTTCAAAAATATTTTATTTTTGGGGATGTCACACCAGGTGACCATGGCTAGAAACTACGGCTAAATCCTTCCTTATCACTTTTCTGTCTTGAAGGCCACCAATTCGGCCCTTAGCCCTCCTTCCCTCAGCTCTCAATTTGCATATGACCATGGCCATGACCCTACGCTTAGCTAAAACGTGCTTATCCAGAGCTTCAAGACTTCAAAACTTTCAGCCAGGACCAGATCAAGGGTCCTCATCCTCTTTCACGATCAACAATCGAGATCCACTTTGAGACTTTGCACTTTGGGGGTCTCAACTTTTCTTTCTTGCCTCTGCCCATAACGCTTTTACCCCAAGTTCATGATCTGTCAACGGGCTTCCTCCCACAGATCAACAACTATGAATCGCTTTCTGCTCTTCGAGCTTCAGGAGTTTCAAACTTTCCTCCTATACTTTCTCCTGAAGTGCTTTTACCCGAAGTTGACGATCCTTCGACGTGTGTCTTATGGAATCAACGGTCGATATGTACTCCGACCTTCGGGCCTTTGGTAGTTTTCGACCCAACGCAACCTGTCACATATTTCCCCATTGGAGTGCCTAGTCTCTTGACTGTACGATCTATCGCCAGGTGGAAATATACTGGAAGCAGACACATGGTCCAATCAGGTGGGTAACACATGTCACATTCTAACTGACTTTTAAATACTCCAAATGCTAAAAACTTACTAACACGTGGCACACATCCCATGTGTCCACATCATCCCAGGTGACGTCAGCAAGCCACATCACTTTGGGAATTCCAAGATCCACATCACCTCTAGGTGACATCATCATGCCCCATCACTTCGACTCTTCAGGCTTTGGGACTTCGGGAGTTTCCATACTGGCACACTTCTAATTCTCCTGAAGTCCGCATTCCTGAACTGGCCAATCTATCTCCATGTGTCTTCCTGGATAGGAAGACTAAGATTCATTTCAGGTCTTCACCCAAAGTTCATGGATCTGCACCACGTGCCCTCCTTAATCTGATATTTGATGCTTATTTTGGGTCTTCAGACTTCGGAAAACTCAAACTTCAACTTTTTTTCCCAAAATTTTTTTATCCGAAGCTCGTGATCTACTGACACGTGTTTCCCATGGATCAACGACTACTATTTCTTTGGGTCTTCATACGTTGGAGAACTCAACTCTCAACCTTCACTTTTCCCTGAAGTGTGTGGATTTTTGTCATGTGTCCTCCTAGATCGGACGGCTGCAATTCACTTCAGATCTTCAGGGTCCAGAAATCTCAATTCTCAACTTCTCCTTGCTCACCTTTTCCTAGAGTGATTTTTCCTGGAGCACATAATCGGTTGATGTGTGTCCTCCTATAGATCGACGGTCCCCAACTACTTCTTCTCTTCGGAGGTTCCTCACTTGATTACTAGCATGTCACATCACTTCATGCCTTTCAATTTGCGGGGGCATGCATCGACGGTTTGGAGTAACCTTCTTTTCTCCCTGCAATTCTCCTTATGCTGACATGTAACCCCTTAGTGAAACCATGGTTTGGATTGCGGGACCGCCTTGGGAAATTATCTCCCATGCAACTTGGTTCCCCGCAATGCCTCCTTTCCATTGATCTCTCTCTCCCATGGGATTTTATGGTTGTGACCTTAACCCTTGCTTCCTTTACATCAGACAACCCCTATTCATCTGTCCTCTGATCCAACGATCCTAGATCTCTCCTAATCCTACAGTGGCGATCGCTCCTGAATTTGAAGGGGGGCAGTCACAATCCTTCGAACCCCTTACACTGATCTCTGATGATCTAACTCCTGTGTATATTCTGCAATGCCATTCCTCCTGATCTTTTCAACTTTGCAGTCAGAGTTCAATCTCGACCATGATACTCTAGCCAACAGACTCGGCCCATACTAGCCTAGTGTTTCAACCAGAAGCTCTGATACCAAACTATAACATACCCAGCCACCCACAGGCCGGGGTATGCTACCTACAAGCCCTCCCTTGGACTTATTTGTCTTAGCGATACATTCTTTAATTAATAAGAACACATAAGATACAATATTTAGCGACATGCACATCAATATCCAACAAGCATGCATAATCTAAGATTTAGTTAAATGATAATTAAAATACACAACGGAATATATTCATACACATATAATAATATCACAATAGAGAGCACTTATCTTTATGAAATATGACACCAACTGGTTGCAGACCAAGGATGTTCCACCCAACTGTAGACACTACTATTCCAAATCTCAACAACAACGTCACCCCCGAGCCAGGGCTATGACTCCACAAGGATGGTTCCAGAGTGTTACTTGGCTTTCCAAACCAGTCAGCACCCAAGCTCTCATAGGCTTCCCAACTCTCACAACAATACAAGTACCCAGCTCTCTTCTACCCAGCTTGCACCACCTGAGAGAATGAACCTCCACCCTTCTCTGCCACGCAGTCCCTCAGGCAGTCCTTCTCCTTATTCAGTCTCTAGCGCAACTAGTCTAGAATATCAACGTTGGAACTCTCAGGACTCGCAAATGTGAGCAACGTTGGACACAGGCCAATGCATCTTAGACATACAAGTCTCAAATCACAGCTGGATCACACCAGTGACCACTATAGCCAACTATCCCATGGCTAATCTTTAGAATTTCGGCTCCCTTTCCCAAGCCAAGATGCGGATGAGGATGTATCAATGAATGGGTAAGTGGGTGCATGAAAGTGCGTGAGGGAAATGAATGAATGAACATGAAATTAACGAACAAGCCATTAGTCAAACCCCCCCATCAGACCAGAGGTAGGTTTAAGTAACTTCGTGGGGAATCAAGAACCTCCTGACCTTCCCCAAGAATCTCACATAACTGATCCCCTCCCTTAGGAAAAAAGGGTAATTAACATAGGAATAAACACTTAGCCCCTCAAGCCCCCTCTCTTGTGGAATCATATCCCCCTATAACTCTAGTCCTTGTCCGTCTAGTATCCAACCATGTATTTATTATTAATAATGATAGAAAGCATTACATGTCTTGGGCACACTGGCCTTTTAATAATTTTTTGGGCACCCTAGCCTCTCAGCATTGTAACAATACATTATTTAAAATGGGGGTTCAAAACCTAGGGTGTTACAAGTCCAGTCTAAAAATCAATTGAAAATATCTATATACAATGAAGTACAATATGATCTTCCATAATAAATGAATTCATATAGGACTGGTGCGATGAAATAAAACAATAGGTATGAGGTGTTTCTACTGTGAGTATGAGGTGTTCTACACTAACCGTCAATGGTGAAAGTATGCATCCTATGAATAGAGTATTTGAATTCAAACACAATAAGACTCTGTTTGATTACCGGTCATTGAGGTACACCATTAACAAATGTGATACAACCCACTGATAAGTATGCATCAAGGCACCGAGTACATTCAACAAGTGTGAATAAAGGTGTTGAGGTCGAACACTTGAAGAATCCATCAGGTAGGAGACATTAATGTATTTCCAGTTGTCAATGATGAGAGAACTTATGACTACAAGCCTATAGGTACTCTTATGACTCTAGATATTGATTCCATAATAGATGAGATGAAGTTGATGGAATGATATCAATTGAAAGGATGGCATTAAGGTATCCCCCATCGCCCAGCATGAGGTACAAGGAAAAATTTGATGATTATGAAGAACTCGAATGAACATGATATGCACGAACCAATGATCATGTGTGTCTCTCGTGTGCACCATATGGAAGTTGTACATGAAAGAGACCCTCTGAATAGGAATCATTAATGAAAACTAACGACGGAGGTGAGGAAACCACCAATAGGGTCTAATGGAATCTAAGACACTACACAAATCCCAATGTGTGAATATATTTATTATCATCAAACACAAGGGAAACCACCCAGTCAGTGACTAATGAAGAGATGTCATATGTTGGGTTCAAAATCACCTAAAAATGATGAAATTAGGCCTAGGGGGCAAGTCAGGCTAACAAATTCATGTGATTATGAGATTCACTTGTAAAGGGATGGACGACATGCAAAGTCAAGAATTATGAGGAATGGCCAACACATGTTTGGAATTCCTTTGAACAAGAGCATGAGATAGATGGAAAACTTAGAAAACATAGACCCAAGACTAAACATTAACAAAATTTTGTGATGCAGGAGGCATCGACAAACTCACCATAGAGACTGAAAGAATAACTAGTCGGAGGAGTAAAATATGAGTAACGAGTTCAACTTCCTAAAGCCATACTAAACCCAAACCATAGTAACGATTTCAACTTCCTAAGGCCATAGTCGGAGGATTAAACTCTGAGTAACGAGTTCAACTTCAACTTCCTAAGGCCATACTAAACCCAAACCTTTGAATAGAAGATAATACTCTTTTCCCATCCTTCTTTCTTTTCGATTTTTTTAGTGTTGCGAACAAGAAAACTAGTTCCATGCAGTGGAACATACCTATACTCGATGTATGGGAACGCATGCAGGATATGGACACTCAGGGAGATGTTTCCTCTTGGGGTAAGGGGTGTCAAGTTGCAAAGGGGATATGAAAGGCATTTCTTGGTGAATGATGAGAAATTATGGGGAAATGGTCTTATAATGAGGGAGAGAGACCCAACATTAGGCTCAACAATGCAAGTAGGATAATGAAATGCAATTACAACTTGACATTTACAGGAGTCTCTTGGGTAATAGCCATAATAGTGGAATGGGGAGTAATATGAGGTTTCAATGCAATGTCATAATGAGACTGTAAAGGACTCCTAGACCTATGGAGTAACTTTTTCATGGGCACCAATTGGAAAAAAGGGTTCTAACTAGGACACTCATGTTTGGTAAGTCTCTACCACTTAATAATGAAACTTCTAGTAACAACGAGGAGGTTTTGTGTCGCTAAAAAATGGAATTTTACCTAGGCCATATGAATCATGGTCATAGGATGATGAAAAATAATCGAGGTGTATATTGGTGGCCACCCACCTATTCCAACTAGCTCACTTTGGCAGTTTTTCATCTTGGCATCTTTTTCCCTAGTTTTTGGGTCTCGAACTTCCAGGGCCATTTGAGGCCCTAAACAACGTTTTTAGGGCTCGCCATAATAAAATTATGGTCATAGTAAAATTATAATGGAAACATGTGTATTCCTCAGATAGAAATTTCCAACGAGCTATCATGCACCTAAAACGAAGTTCATATGCAAAAGTTACGCCCCCGGGAAATTGATACACCAAACTACCCAAAACGGGGTCCATAAAACTGTTGGATTTTCATCTTCTGGGGTTAGGGTTTTGGATTTTCTTTATGTTAAAAAGGCCTTTAGAACCTCATTGTAAATCATTTTCTTTCAAATGCGAGTAGACTTCACATCTCTTCTCAGAGATGAGTTGCCACCATTCTAGCAAGTCTTTCACTCTATATTTTTACAGTGTTTATAAATTTTCGCTCATTAATAGAAATTGTGTATTATTGTATCTCTGTGTTTATGGTTGCATCTTTGATACATATATGTTATATTATTGGATATCCGAGATATATTTGTACATTTCTTTATTATATCTCCATTCTCATTTCGTGTTGAAAATAATCCAGATCACAAAAAATGCAGAGCAAGGTGAAAACCTATCCTATATGCCAGTGACAATATATACCTGTCGGATGCACAAACTGGATAAGGAACGTTGAAAATCTGTCATAACTTGAAAAAAAATGCTTCAAACCAAGTCTTACACTGCATAATTAGTCCATATGTTTTCAAAAATAGAAAATAGAGTGTGAAACCTATATGAAGTGGGTAAAAATATATACACTAAAGTACACTAATATACAAGGCTCGTGCTCAAGCTGGAGGTCTCAATCATAATAATTTTTTAGATAGAACCCATTTATGGGCTCTTTCAACATGTTCTCTTCATAATCCTCTAAGGCATAGGCTCTTTTTTTGAGGACACATCTCATGATAATGTGATGGTGCCCCCCATTCGAGGTTGAGTTGCAATCCATGAACCCCCGCCCCCCCCCACCACTTGGTGAAGGGACCAACGGTAATGACTGGGTGAAGAGGGTTGTTGCGATAAATTCACCCTATGGAAAGGTTGAATTATCCTTAGACTAAAATCATAACCTAAGACAGATTCAAAACAAATGGTGACCGGTTTCCTTTTAGATTAATATTTTAATCCTATAGATAGAAGGAGAGATTTAGACTAACCTTAATTCCAAAGTTTTTCCTCGCTACTCCAAGATTCTTGATGATCAAAGGAACCTGCAAGTACAAGAGACAAACAACTCTACTTCTACTATATCTTGTTAGGCAAATACTAATCTATCTAAGCTTTATTTGATGTAATCATTAGACAATGCACAAACAACAATTGAAAGGAACATGCCAAGTTTATTTATCATAAGTGAAAACTTACATATGGATGATGGAACTATTTTTCCAAGCCTTGTTTCCTCTAGCCATTGGATGCACACAAAGGCATTCAGAGTTTCTCTTAAGATCAAAAGTTTCACCCTTATATAATTCAACTCCCTTTCCCCCATGGATGGACTTTCTTATATAGGCTTTGTAAAGCTCAACCGCCATTATCAAAGGAAGGGAAGGTTAAGATATTTTCTCCCTAAGTTAGGATTTGTAACCCCATAATGGAAGGGAAGTTGAGTGACTCGAGAGTATGAGTCATCACTCATCCATAACCACCCAAATATCCTCAGAGATGGCCATTAGATAAAGGTGGAGTTAGGCATAACTGATTAACGCCCCCCAAATGCTTGAGACAGAGTGTCATTGATGCCCCCTAACAGTGGTCCAGGGAGTGTCACTCAAGGAATCACACCCTTTAGACATGAACAGTTGAGTGTCACCCTTCCAACTAAGTCAAACCTAGGGTAGAAATCAAGTGTTCGACCTTCAAAAAATGATGTTTCCTTCTCCCTCTTGACTAGGGAAGTGACAAAATGTTGTCCCATGGTGTCTAAGTTTGTAAAACATGAATGCAACACTTAGGAAATTGTTGTTTTGATATTAGGACACTTAGTAATGCAATTATACATAAATTCAACACTAAATGGAACAGTGATGAAAGTGAGACATGTTGTATGACACTAGGTAGTGTGCAAATTTTTCATGTAACATATTTCCCCCTAAAGTGCAAGGTCAAGAGAGAAGGGAATGGCTGAAACACTTTACAAATGATTATGTGTTCCAAGGAACAAGAGAAGAAGAGCATGTTAGAATATACAACCAATCAGTGAACAATATATATGTATCCTCGAGGAGGGCATACCCATGCTCAAAAAACTGACTCAAAGCATGGCCTCCAACCAACACATTGCGGATCCATGAAAATGATGACTAAGGATATGGCCACCAGACATGCAATTTGGATCCATACCTCCATGAGTCAATCAGGTTGTATCCATGAGATTTTACACAATGGAGCTATGATATGATAACAACATAGCCACAAACCAATACAAGGTGGATCTATGTAACAACATATATCGATAAATACTCCCATCACAACCTAGGAAAGGAATATATCAATAGTAGGTGCCTAAAATATACCCAGGGTATTCATCTCGTTCCTGAACCAGTATGATTCTAACCACGCAAATACACGTGATGATGTCGAACATAGTAGAAACCACTTGATTATTGGTCATTGATGTCAATGATCCCCAAGGTACCATAGTGCATTCCATCAAATGTGAAAAACGATTTGAAGTCTAACATTCGATGAAATCCTTCGATCAGGGTCCAATGATGGAAGCTCGTTGTCGAAAGCGAAGAAACCTTCCATTGAGGCATGCAGGCTCCAAGGTACTAAACTCGTTTCTAAGTCTAATTCTCAGATAATGTTCTAGAGTCGATAGGAAAATACTCGTCAAAGGAGGGCCATGATGTATCCCCCATCATCGACATGAAACAACTACTAGAAATGATGTGTAATGGAGCATTATGGACTAACATGATGACACAAACTGATGCTACTACAGAGGTTGACTAAAATGTTGAGAAACGTTGATACTTCCCTTGAACATTGCGGGTGGCATGATGTGACTTGGTGACATTGAATTCGAGAGACATGAAACAGGACCCAATGTGACAAAAATCATGATACTCTCGACTGAAATGCAAAAGTATGATGACACGTGGAATTGGTAACTCTTCGACTAAAATGAAAAGGTATGATAGGACTCTGAGGTGAACGAACTCCAACTGTATGACATAATGTGGATAGGTTCCATGTTCAAGGGTGACAAATACTTTACCCACTTATTTCAATTCCCCCCCCAACCATGCTTGGTGAGTACCCATTTGTTTTTTAATGGGCTTGAGGAGGATAACAGATTCCTGGTATAGCTCACCTTTGGTGAGTCCCTCATCATATTTTTAATGAACCTGAAGAAGGAGGGGTTCAGTCCCATATGGGTCCTTCAATAAATAATTTTACAAGTCTAGATAAGGTAAAATTGGTGGTTTTTCACATTTAGAGAATCTGAAAATAACTTAAACATGACTCCATGGATGATTTTTTTTGTAAATTTAGTCTCTGAGGCCTGAAAAAGTGTAAAATCATACAAGGGAGAACTCTTCTATTCATGCTTGAATAAATTATTCCTTTTCTGTAATTAGTCTCATGAGGTCGAAAAAGATATAAAATACCACTCGAAAGATGCCCTTTCAAACCTTTTAATGAGTGTGAAAGGAAGCAAGCTCACTTGACAATCTTTTCATGTTTAGGGAGTCTAAAAAGAGCTTAAAGGAAACTCCACAGAGTTCCTTTTTCATATATCATTTACAATCCCTAAAAAGTAATAAAAGTATACTCGATAACCTATTCTCATGTATTTATGAGCACGAGAAAGAACAAATACTAATCTCATTTTAGAGAACACTACTAAGTTATGACGAGAATGACCCTCAAGAGAGGATCACTCACAGTGGCATGTCTTTCTAGAGGTATTTCCCCCCACCTAATTTGGTAGAATCTAGTGACTTCACTCTAGCATGATGTCCAGAGGCTAGAGACCTGCCTCCCAAGCGTCGTTTCCTCCATCAA
Organism: Picea mariana; assembly: GCA_032191745.1. NCBI lineage: Eukaryota > Viridiplantae > Streptophyta > Pinopsida > Pinales > Pinaceae > Picea > Picea mariana. Next base: position 43,028 of record JASDQU010735675.1, read on the forward strand.
CTATCTTCTTCACTCGTTGAGGTTTCTGGCTACTAATAGGAATATGTTCACCAGATGGGGAAGAAGAAAGAGAACTAATAGGTGGAGGAAATGAAGATTCAAGTATTCGATCCAAAGGAAGACTCGACTCAAATGGAGGGGGGTCTATTTAATTTTTTAATGATCTTGATAGAGACAATGAACTATCCTCGTAAATATTAGGTACTACGAAAGGATCAAGTGATTCTAGGGATTGTTTCACCTGAGTCGAAATCATATTTAAAGTGGAAACATTTGGGGTTTCAGGAGGAGGCAAAGGAAATATTTCCATGAGAGAGGACTCTTTAAGGAGACCTACTCCTACACTTTCATACTCGAGACTGGAATTTCCTAGAAAAGGGACATTATTTTTTGGGGAATTGCGAAGATCTGGAGTGCAATAGTTAATTTGGTCGACATTGACAATTTTCCCTTGATGGGGAAATTGTAAAATACGAAACAATGAATATGTGACGATAGTCATCGCATAGAAACAACTATGACCAAATAAAAATTTATAATCCAAGGGCACGTCAACCACTTCAATATCAATAGAAGTGGTTTTACCCTTCAATTCCACAACAAAAGATTGCAAGAGTCCGTGAGGTTGGAAACCGCGTCCATCAAACATGTTGAGGGTGGTAGGAGGCCGACTGAGTTTAGGAGAACCAATAACTCTCCAACAGGACAAAGACATGACATAGGTGGAGGATCCTTCATCCAAAATATTGTGATGGATGTTCCTCCCACCAACCATAACCTAAATTTGGAATGCTAGTTGGTCGGAGAGCCTCAGTTTGAAATAGTCCATATTGAACATAACCATATTTGATATTTCAGTATTTCAAATGGTAAATTGGTAGGGATGGAGGGCCAAAAAGAGGCATGTTGAATGGGATCATTAATCAAATGCAACATATTTGGAAAATATAAATTTTCCAAGAATGGAAGCTTTCGGTTATTCCATGAATATTGGTATTAACCATGTGTCATGGGAACACCAGTAGGACCATATACAACTTGCGGTGAGATCAAAAAACTAGACGGTACTCCCATGTATAATGGTTGACCTGAGGTTCCCCCCATGTACGGTAGATTCTCGGGTTGTCAACCCATGTAAGGTGGATGTCCTGATTGCCCACCCATGTATTGTGATTGAATAGATGGACCTCCTACATACTGAGATTGATCTAATGTCCCCCCTATATATTGTGTTTGAGGGGGTTGTTATGTTCGAATCATGGGGTTGACATATTGATAGGAAAAATTTCCTTGTCGAGGAATGCTTGATGAATTGGGTTGACCCCATAAGGGATTTGAAACTCCTAGAAATGGATGTCCAGGATACATGCCAGTGGTAGTACGGATGGAAGGACTTGTAGGAGCAGCTTTTCCCTAGGTTTTTTGATGTTGTAGCCACATAGGAATTTTCCCTGTGGCTGAAGGTTTCCCCTAGTAAAAAAATTCCCCACAGCTAAGGGTTTCCCCCTAGCTAAAGGTTGGCCTCCCATTGAATATTGACCTCCAACAAAGGGTGTACCCATTTGTAAATTTGGAGAGAGAGGGTGAGTATATTTTGTAACCATGGTTATGTGAATGACTCGACTTCTTTTCATTTGACCAATGGGACGACCAAGTAAAACACTTGATGTGTGCATGTGTGGAAATAGTGAAGCAGGAATATTACTCAACCCATGTGCGAAGGGAGATGTATTCACAAGTGGTTGTGTCAGGGTTACCTGGGTCACAAATGTTCCCATTAAAGAAGAAGCACCAGTAGTATCAAATACAGGAGTTTTGAATACAGATAAATTCCCAAGTCCTTCAGGAAAACCAAAATACAATGGGTTCATGCCAAAATATCTCCTAATGGATTAACCAGATAGTAAATGGTAATAAGAATGGGAATCATGAAATGTCAATGATGGAATTTCAATGAGTAATGGGCCATGTGGATCAGTGATAGGAGGATTTACTAGGAGTAAAATGCCTTCTATAAAGGTTGTAACTAGTTCTTATTCATGGTGGTCACTTCTGAGAGTTACACTCCAAACTTTAGAATGCATTTCCTCGTTAATAACTCCTTTGTTCGAAGGATTTATTTAATGTTTGTAAATTTCAGGATCAATACCTTTCATGTTGCAAGATATTGCTAAGGCCATCTATGAACCCCAAGATAAACACACCTCCTAACAAAAATATATAAGCAACCAACCAAGCAAACAGTACATAAAGTATATTTCGAAGACCGGATATCAAGCTGCCAAGGAAGAAATGAGAAGAAGTTACCCCGAACTCCACGTAACAAACCTTCTCGATGAAAGCAACCCTCACTTTCATGGGATAAACCTCCAAGGGTACTGAAAGTGTGATACGATATATTCCCTAGGTACTGTGGAAATCCCCCCACAGTCACCTTTGTAGATACTTAGGAAAGGCCACTAAGGTTATCAACTCGTATTTATCCTCCGAGCGGGTACAGTCGACAATCGAGATCGAATGTATGGGTAGGATATCAAAGTCCGAATCTCTTCAATAGAACTTAAGACAAGTTGACCAATAAGACTCCTAAGGACCTCGAACGGATTTGTGATTCATGAAGCACCGAGACGAAATGAAACCAATTGTTTTTCAAGAAAAACCCCCAATATACGCTCGTTCTGCTACGATTGGTCAAGCTTTGGAGGGGCAATAGCCATTGATCTTCCGTATGCGACCTCATGTTTAACCCTTGTCTTAGAGGGTTTTCCTGACTATGCTATATGATAGTTAGATTTGACTACTCTTTAGTGTTCTACAGTATGTTTAGTAGTCTTGGAAAATTTATTCACTTTCCTATTCCAAAGACCCTAACCCTATGCTACTATTGGTGTGCTAAAACCCAAAAATGTCTAGTTGATTTTACTAGCACGTCGGTTGATTTAATGGTATTTTTTACTCATAAGGTTCATGAAGATGAAACTAATGATGTGTGAGACTCAACTCCAATAGAATGAAAAAAGAATGAAATGCAATCATTTGTTTTCGAGAAGGAGAAGAGTTCTATTCTTCTTAACAAACAAGAACTCATATTTATGCAACTTTTTCAATTTCAAGAGAGAGATGATACCAAACTATCAAACCAATGTTTCCAAAATCCATGTGCAAATTCAAGGATTTCTCTTTCCAAACATGTACCAAAACCAATCTCCTAAGAATGAAAATTTTTCTTTGTTTGATAATGTATGCAATGAAATCTCTTCTAATTAAATTTTTTTATGCTTCTTTACTCTCAATTGAAATGAAAGAGATCAATGTTTGACACAAATAAATATGAAGCAAAACAATCGTTACAAAAAAGACTCACAAGCTTAAAGAACAGACAGAATCAAGTGCAAGGATGATTTCTAACTCTTGCTCAATTAAAAAATGGAAACACTCTTTTAAAAACCTCAACACTTGAATATTAAATATCAAATGAACTTTGAATAGACCTAAAAGCTTCAAAATCTACCCAATGGATTAACAATTTCACCAAAAAGAGATTTGAAAGTACAAGGTATAAACCCTGACTTTGCACTATTTCCAAGTCAAGGAAAAGGGATTCCAAATTTGACAAGCAAGGACTTCAAAAGATTTGTAAGGGAATGGAAAATGTATAATAGTTATATAATCAAGGACAATATTACTGATAGACCAGATTGCATTCAAGGATCAAGTTAACCAATAAGTTAACCAAGAGTGCATTCAATGACAAAATTTTCCTAATTTGATAAAAACAAAGTTTGAAAGGAGGCAAAAAAGAAGTGACAACCTAATAAAACTAGACCAAACAATTCTCAAGCAGTCATAAAAGATTCCAAGACACACATCTGAGTGAAAATACTTCAAAAAATAGAGAGGAAAAAGGTCATAAATTGACACAAACGGAGGACTGACACCCCTATTATCATGCAGACAAGGCGTTACTGAAGGGGTCACACTCCTAAAAATACTTCTATGGAGTGTCACTAACGTCCTATAGAGAAAGGATAGGGAGGTTCAATGCCTCCTAAGGCTCCTATAGGGAGAATTCCTACCTAAAGATGGTAAAAAGTTCCTCAGATTTAAAAAATGAAAAGCTTATTAATTTTGCAAGTTACCTGAGGTTTCTAGAGACTGATAACAAGGATGAAACACTTAGAAAAAACTAAGAAAAAACAAATATAAGGCACATCATTCATAGGCTAGAGAATGAAAAGAACATGGTGTTCTTCCCCAGTGGAGTCACCAAAAACTATTGCGAGAAATTCACCCTGCAGACAGGTTGAATTCTCCTTAGACTAAAATCATAATCTAAGACATATTCGAAACAAATGGTGACTAACTTCCTTTTAGATTAATATTTTAATATTATATACAGAAGGAGAGATTTAGACCAACCTTAAGTCCAAAGTTTGTCCTCACTGCTCCAAACCTCGACCTCTCTAATCCAAGCTTCTCGATGATCAAAGGAACCTACAAGAATAGGAGACAAACAACTCTACTTCTACTAGAAATTTTTAGGAAAAGACTAATCTATCTACTCTTTATTTGATGTATGAATTAGAAAAATGCACAAACAACAATTGTAAGGAACATGCCAAGTTTATTTATCATAAGTGAAAACTTACATATGGATGATGGTGCTAGTATTCCAAGCCTTCTTTTCTCGAGCCCTTAGATGCACACACAGGTATTCAGAGTTTCTCTTAAGATAAAAAGTTTCACCCTTATAGATTCAACTCCCTTTCCCCCATGGATGGCCTTACTTATATAGGCTTTGTCAAGCTCAACTTCCACTATCAAATGAAGGGAAGGTTACGATATTTTCTCCCTAAGTTAGGATTTGGAACCCCATAATGCAAGGGAAGCAGAGATAATTTTAAGGATGGAAATTTATCTCAGAAAGTAGAAACCCTGGCGAATCTTACTAGTCCTTTATATGGAAACTATAAAATGTTTGACGATATTTTTGTAAAAGTATTCAAAATTCTAAGGATTTATATATTTTCTATAAAATTTGGGCTATTTTTAAGGTAAAATAATTTTATTCTATAGAATTTGGGAAAATCACTTTTAGAAAAAATGGAAATTGACGAATCTTGTTTTTTGGAAAAAGCATGGAAAATTATCCCATGGGCGATATATAGCCCCTAAAATTTTCCCTGAAGGGAAGTTGAGTGACTCGAGGGTATGAGTCATAACTCATCCATAACTACCCATAGATCCTCGAAGATGGCCCTTAGAAAAATGTGGACTTAGGCATAAATGACTAACTCCCCCCAAATTCTTGAGACAGAGTGTCACTGACACCCCCTGATAGTGGTCAAGGGAGTGTTATCCAAGGATTGACGCCCTCCAAATATGAACAGGTGAGTGTCACCCTTCCAACTAAGTCAAACCTAGGGTATAAATCAAGTTTTTGACCTTCAGAAAATGATGTTTCCTTCTCCCTCTTGACTTAGTGAAAAAATGTTGTCTCGTGGTGTCTATGTTGGTAAAACATGAATGCGACACTTAGTAAAGTGTTGTTTTGTTATTACGACACTTAGCAATGAAAATGTACATAAGTGAGACACTAAAAAGAATAGTGATGAAAGTGAAACACTTAGTATGACACTAGGTAGTGAGAAAATTTTGCATGTAACAAGGGCCAGGTTGAGAGCGCATCTTATGAGTGAAAACATGGCAAGGGTGACACTTCTTGATAGCTTCCACAAAAATTTTAAAAATCAACGATAATATTTTTTGGGTTTTCGCAAGCCTATATAAGTGACCACCACATGCCCCACTATGATATTCATTGAGTATAGCTTCAGCTTTTTCACGAGTCAAAGAACGACATAGAATAAAATCCACCCCTCGATGATACAAAGTGTTACCGATAATGAGGTGTTTTTTGGATTGATAGTGTACACATCATCGGTCGCCCCTCAAAATATGTTGGGGAAGATTCAAAGTTTGAAGATAACATTGTTGAACTGGATTAGTATTCAGATAAGTATTGATATTGTGTTCAAAAATACTAGGGTCTATCCATAGAATTTATTCATATGACCAAGTGAATATGTCTCAAAATTCCTTAAAAATATCGGTGTAAATCTGAATTTCTTCAGGAGATCAATCTGCACTGACATAAATGTTCTCAACATTGCCAAGGGTTAGAGATATGTTGATCAAAATGATAGGACAGATATTCGCCATGTTCCCTTTAACATATATTCCATTCTTATCAAACAGGACCACAATGTGACCAAAAATCTTGCTCATGGAAGACCTGGACTCATCTCATTCGATCCTTTGAAGATCTAGGAGAAAATAAGATATGTGGTAAAGGTCCTCCCAAGGATTTTTAGGACCAGTCATGGCCTCTAGGATCGCTTCATCTGAAGGAAAATTTCCATCAAGGAAATCATGTGAACTAGACACGTTTATGGCCCATATGGGGTCTAGGACAAGATCCACCTCTTCCGTCTGTGAAGAGGGAGGATCTGGGTCTACAGTGGCTTCCTGGATATCCTCATATGCAATCTTGAATGCATACAATGACATTTCCATTCTGATGTGTGAGTGACCTTCATAAAATGCAGTCATAGAATGTAGAGTCCATGGGTCATCGAAATATGAAGTACAAAATGAGACATGTCTCAATGATGATGAGGATTCATTGGAAATGACATTAATATAAGAGATTGGTGTTGAGAAATTAAAGGTTCCAATCAAGGAAGGATACATTCTGACACCGATATTCTCAGTTTCCTTTTGAGAATTCTTGAAAATGGGGACCGAGGGTCCCACTGATGCAGAGGAACTAGAGAATGAGAAATATAACTGGTCGATCGTCACAACCTTCCCTTCATGAGGAAATCATAAATCACGAAACACCGACAAAACAAAAATTGTCATAGCGTAAGTCCAATTATGCCCCAGTAAAAGATTGTAATCAAGGGGTGCATCAACCACCTCAATATCGACAACCATAGTTTTACCGCCTAACTGGACCTGAAGAGTATGGAGGATACCATGGTCTTTGAATCAACGCCCATCAAACACAGTTAACATAGTCATAGATTGAGAAAGTTGGGGAGAGCCAATGGATTTCCAATAAGATAGAGACATCATAGATGTCAAAGAACCTTCATAGATGAAAATATGCTTAGTATTTGTATTCATACATTCCACATGGATTTAAAAAGCCACATGGTAAGGTAAGTCAGGCTGGACATCTATGACATCAAACTTGATAACTTTCGAGCCACTTGAGTCAGGATCCCACAATGCAAAAAACAAGGCATTCATCTGTGTTGGGAACGTATGGAATACCTATGAATCTAACATCGCACATGGCGTTTGGCCCAAATATTTGATAATCAAGTAATTTTGGGTGGCTCTGGCATTGGGATTATGAGGAGAGAGGTTAAGAACTCCTTTCAGAATGTGAGGCATAGGGTCAGGATTATCAATATGCAAAGGCGTTTCTATACTAGGAGACTCTTTGCCCAAAGTAGGTTGCGGAGGACCATATGTAGATTTTAACCTTGTACAATATTTTACTACAAACAAATTTTCAATAAAAGAATAGAAAAGATACAATGGAAAACACAAAACATTACGCAGAGATTTTCCCCTTAGAAACCCAAACCCGAAAAACCAACATATTCTATATTCATTCATATCATACATTGTTTAAAATACAATATATGTATAGGAGCCAACAACATCCAAAACACTAATCCAATGACCTGGATTAGTCAACAACCCTAATTCCTTAACCAAAAATAGAAAACCATCCGTGAAAAACCATGTGCCAAAAAACCACCCATAAATGGACATGAAAACTGAGGGCCACTCAAAATGAACATGAAAACCGAGGAAACAAAATATATTTCAAGGGCACTACTCCTGAACCCCCACACAGGGGGACTCTGCCCCCTTGCAAACCCTCTCTTACCCCCCTGCGCACCCAGTGCAACGTAGAGACTAGTTCTAGTCGTGCAAAGAATATAACACATATCCAACACCATAATCACAAGTCCTATTGGCTCTGATAATCTTAGATCGAACCATATTTAAGCATTGATGGACACTATCATGTGTCATGGAATTTTGACCTCCACCCAATGCATTTCCAGTGTTCGAGGTTTCTGAGGCCATATTTTGATTATGTGGAAATGGATTGGTTAACATGGTAGGATGCGGCACTATAAGATTCAAGGATTCCTCTATATTAGTGCATAAATGGGTAAGGTGATCCTCTTTACATAGCTTACATTGAAACTTCACCTTCTTCTTTTCTTTATTTCCCTCACCAGAATTGTTATCAAACTTGTCATTATTATTCCCACCCTTGGAATTATTATTTCTACCTTTCATCTTATTCCTTCTGAGTTGTTGGTTACCTTTTGGGTTCGTTGACTGCACATAATGTACTTCCGATGACTGGGAGGGAGGAGAAAAATTTGTAGCTTGTCCTACTACACACTGGTTGAGAGATAATTTTTTCATCTGATTTGTCACCTGGTCTGCAGACTTGGCATTTTTTAATCCTATAATTCCATTAGAGGAAAATACCAAGTCTAAAGAATCGATAGTGGTGAGAGAACCTTGAGCCGAGATAGGCTCAAGAACTGGATCTAAATCCTATGTGAGAGTCAGATCAGGGTAGGTTGAAGCTTGTTGGACAATAGAGTACACAACTTATGCCGTGGATAAGAGAATGGCCATGCCAAAATTCCTTGTCCCTTCCATCGTGGTTGATGGGTAAGGAAGAGTCCACGGATCATGAAAGTAAGTCATTTAGAACGACAACACTTGAAAAATTTCAGCCCTAGGCTGGTCGAGGACAACCAATATGAGCTTGACATTGCCAGAAGGAGGTGGTTAATCAAAGGTGGGCACAAACCAACCCCCACATTGACTATGTCGGGCTGAGGGTTATCAGTCATCGGGACTGTGGATGCCCCCAATGAAGGGTCAGGACGAGAGAAGGACAACTGATCAATGTATATGATCCAACCCTCATGTGGAAACAACAAGACCTGGAAAATTGTGGCAACCATTGTATGAATAGCATAGGTCCAACTCATTCCTAACATAAGGTTTTATTCGAGAGGCACATCGACCACTTCAACTTCAACGCACACGGTCTTCCCTCCTAACTGCACGGGGAAATAAGGGATGATTCCATGTGGTCTAAAAGAATGACCATGGAAATCAGTAAGCAGATTAGGTGATGGAGACAAAATGGGTTGGCCAACGACCTTCCAACATGCTAACGACATCACGCATGTCGAGGCTCCCTAATCAACCAACGTACGGAAAATATTCTGGGTAAAATATTTTGTGGGGTAAGCCACTACTATCTAAAATGCGACATGGTAAGGGAGACAAGGCTTTAAGTCAGTCTTATCGACAACAATCATTCTCAGATTACAAGTCTCTGTAGAACCCAAGGTGGATAATAGGTCCTTTGTCTACAAAGAGAAGCTCTAGAGGACCTCCAAAGAAGACATCGCGCAAGGGATTTGTGAAAAATCCTCCACCACAGAGTAGTTATGGGCGACTCTCGCGTTTGGATTGTGAGAATATTTGTTGAACACCCCTTTTGGAATGCATGTCATGTTTTCACCCATCGTCTTCTCAATCTAGAGAGGAATAGATGGGCTTATGGATTCTTTACCCTTTTCAGTAGATTCTGACATTCTGTAATCTTGCACCCTAGTCGCTATGTAAGAATCACCTTTCATCATGTAAATTTTCATGACCGAGGAATTATTAGAAGATGGAGGGGGGTCCCTGACTACCCCCATCTGTGATCGAAGAGGCTTGAGTCAAATTTTTCCCATGAGGAAATGGGTTTGTTAACACAGCAGGTTGTTGTTGTGCTAATAACATCTAGGCCTCCGTAGGTCGAGGGAACATGTGAGTCGGGTTGTCCTCCATGAAAAGGTGACACAGATACTTCAACTTTATCTTCTCTATGTTGCCCCTGCTAGTATTGTTTGTGGGTTTATTATCCCCCTTACCCTTCTTGTTTCATTGTTTTTTCTTTCCGTCAGGTTGTTGGTTGGCCTTTGGGTTCGTCGAATGCACACTGTATACGTCTGACATTTTGGTAGGGAGAGCACCCAAACCGGAGGTCTAGCTGGCCTTTGTCTCTTGTATTGACAATTGTTGCAATTTATTTGACAATTGATCAGTGGGATTTTCTTGTGATGAACCAACTATACCATCGGCATGTGGTCCAGAATTGTGTCTGGCCTTGTCAAGGATGGACCTTGACACATCTGGAAAAATCTCATAGAGTAAACCAGACTGAGAGTATATTAGTTCAAGATGTTGTGCTCTCATTATCGCCTCCTCCTATGAAAACACTCCTGACGTTGCAACGTCCTTGGATAACTGAGGTACCAAAGACTTAAGGAACCACTCCAACAGGAAAGCGAGTGGGACCTGTACTTTTATCAAACTCTTCTAATGCTGCCATTCTCGTATGTGATCCGAGATATGATTGGCCTTTGTCTGCTCAAAGTTGGCTAGAAATTCGGTGCCGACATCGTATCTCACAAGTATTTGGAAATGGTTCATAAAAACCATCGCCAAATCGCTAAAGTAAGAGTATCTTGAGAATTTGATCTCGATGTACCATTTCACGGCACCCCCAATAAGAGTGCGTTGAAACAATCACAACTGTACGGAGTCATCTCGTAGTGAGTTTGACAAGCACCATGGGTGGAAAGCCATCACGTGATCACTCAGATCTTCACCAGTCTTACCTTCAAATTTTGGAATGTCTGAGGCAAATTTAGTTGGCATGGGAGGCCAATGCAGATCATGAAAAATTGGGTTGTTTAACAACCTTGACAATTCTAGAAAATGTAACGTCACCAGAAACAGTAGTTTGCGTTGTTGACTATGTACAGGAAGAAAGGATCCTGGAGTTTGACTGGCTCTAGGATGCTAGGAAACGTTGGGCTTCTAACCAAGATTCTGGTAAATATGATGGCCTTGGCCAACGTACGGATACTGCGTTTGTTGGGACATCATCGACCGATTCCTGTAATTAGACGTTGAGGGTTGAATGGGGATTTCTCCCTGCATTGTCTTCCAAAGATTCTGGAAAGGGTTGCCCCCTGTTGATCCAACAGGCATAGGTATTGAGCCTTGCCCGAGGTTCCATTGACCATGGAAGGGGTTTCCCTTGGTCGGCATCCCTGACAAGTGGACTTATCCTTGCCATGGATTCCAGAGTCCTTGTGAGGAGAAGAATCCTGTGTTTTCCCCTTATGGAGCAATAGTACGTTGCACAGGATTCTGTTGTACAAAACCAAATTTTCCCACAGCCGAGACAACGGCTGAAAAGAAAGCGTTATTGCCAAACGCGTCAAACAAAGAGAACAACATTGAACCCACCGGTGTGGTGTATGAATAAGGTCCTATAATTCCTGCTCCGAATAAGTTGTAGTTCATGTTCAGCCCGACAGGATGTTGGGGAGCACTGCCGAGCAAGGGGGACGAAGGAGGTATATGACCCCCATCGTAATGGATAGCACTATAGGGGGCTGAGGTGCCCCCCATGGACCCCTGCAAAGGAGTGTTTGATATCCCTGCCCCCAGAACCATGGTATGTAGGGTGGAGTAGGTGAGGAAAGAGTTCATATCAAAGTCGAGCATCACGTATGAAAATGGAGGGCCTGTCGCACTCTGTGCGAACGAAGCAGTGATCATCGCCATAGATGGAATCAGACTATTGCCCAAAGTAGAGGCAGTCAAGATCATTGTGTTCCAGAATAGAGAAGGTGGGTTAGGAGGTGGAATTCCCCTAGTGGTGGCAGTCGTAGAGGGAGTGCGAGGAATCCCTGACGAAGTAGCAGCATCTGCTTCCATAGCTGCTTGCAAGACTATATGACGCTCGTGATGTGTTACCCTTGCAAGGACAACTTGTATAAAAAGTGGCACTAACAATTCAATGATTGAAGGGTTAAACAGCATGAGAGCTTCCGCTCCAAGGTTAGAAATGATAGGTTCCTCCGGATTCGAGTGTTCTCCTCTCGGGAATGGCTCGAGCACAATTTCCTGCAGCCTGATTGCCTTAAATGACCCTTTTTGGTAAAGTCTTCGCTGTAACGGTGGCGGTGGTGGCTCCAATGTAACTGGTGGAGATATTGATCTTCCACTTTATGAAAATATCAATGACACAGTAATGCTTTTACTAATGTTTGAAAACAAGCACACACTAGAAAAGTTCCTATGAGATAAACCAAGCAAACCACCATCTAGTTGGAAGAATAGTTACGCCAACCAACACTAGAGCAACTTACTGGTGCAAGTGAAACTCAAACATGGAAGCACCCTCAAGGTATACTCTTCAAAGTGTGGACCGACGTCTTCCCTAGGTACTGCGGTATACCCCCATAGTCAACTGTGTAAGTCTCTACTATAAAGGCAACTAAGTTGCCATCTTGTGAATAGTCACCAAGCGGGTATAGTCGACACTTGAGTGGACCACAATGAGAAGGGTATCAAGCCTGAAACCTATTGAGGGTATTGAAAGCAAGTGGTATAGAAGACAACTGACGACCTCTAATGGATTCGATATCCACAAATATCCATAGGCAAATGAAACCGTCAATATCCCATGACAAGTCCTCTATATCTGTTCCCCACTACGCTTGGTCCAGATTTGGAGGGGTTATCTCCGCTACCTTTTCGCACGTGACCTCGTGTTTATCCCTTGTGTTAAAGGGGGGTCCCAAATAAATTTCACGTTTACTAAAGAGTTTCCTCTCCAACCTAATTCAAGGCTCTAGCCTAGATTAGTTGATTGACCCTACAAACATAAATTCTACTTGATTTTAAATTAGCGTTAATTTTAAATGGCTTGTTTTAAGTCAAGGAAATGGCAGTGAAACTAGTGATGTGTATTGAGAGACTAAAAAGAGGAGAAGTAAATGAAACTGAAAGAAAAATTACTTCTAGTTAACAATAAAGATTTTCAACTAACTCTTTAACCAACTTTTCATAACTACCTTTTTCTCAGATCTTTTAAAGGAAAACCTAAAATGAAATTTCGCTCGAATACAAGATTCTTAATGTTTTAAGTAATCAGTAAAGAACTTAAGAAAATAACTCTTTTTTCTAACAAGCAAAGTAACTAACCCAACTACTTAACCAAACTAAGAAAAACAATTTTTTATTTTTTATTTTGAAATGCTTCAAACAAGAAAACTCAAAATAAATCTTTTTCCTTTTCTTTAAAGAAAATGAAAGGGGAAGAAGTAAAAAACAAGACAAGGCTGAGAGTGACCTTCGGCCCACTATGGATAGCAGGGAGTCACTAAAGACACCAAAAAGGATGATAAAAAAACTCAAAGACTCACCTAAAACCCTTTTGAAGTAAACACAAGAAACATTTAAAAAGATAAATAAACTAATGTCTAACCTAGGCTACAACTGTAAAAACAGAGACACTGGACTCTATCAAGAAACCCTAAGAAGTGAAACTTCAATTAGGGAAGAGGTTGACTACCTCTTCTTAAAAAAAAATGCTTAATCAGCCTGTGTATGTACGTGGTCTATCTATAAAGAAGGGCGCATATGTACGCGTCCAGACCCACAGTAAGGCACGTACACCTTTGTAACTTCTCAAAAAAAGAAAACAAACAGGCAGACTGACAGGGAAGGGAGAACTGGTATCGCACCAACAGGTGACCAGAATCCCTTAAATACTCAGCAGACTTACAGAACCTCAAAAGGTAATAAAACCAATCAAACACCCAAAAAATCCCCTAGAACCCTTGAGGCTTCCCCAGTATGTTCGTCAGTTCTGCTAGTAGGGAAAACCCCCATATGGACTACACTAGGGTTCAGAATGTAGGAATATCAAAACTGTCTAAAAGTATCCTACTTTTCTAACTACCCTAAACATATCCCAGACTTATGCATGAAAGACAAAGTGAGAAGGATCGGGTAATTGTACCTTTTACTTTGTGTGTGGTGTCTATCCTCTCATGCTTGATATCTCTGCTGACTGCAAGCCTCCTCCCAAGGCTAACATGCATTCACAAACAGATAAAAAGGAAACTACAAACATGCATCTCATATATAAATCACAGGTTAGATGTTATAATAAAACATAAATCAAATACAAACATTTGACACATCATATTTCGGGACAGGAAAAGTATTTCTTTTATTGATATCACAATGTTCACTTACAACAATGTCCGTGACTGCTCCACAAACCTGGTCTGGGATCCTCTTCACCAAGCTACAACTGCGCCTTTGTGTATTCTTCTCCTCTCAAACTTCTTCTAGGGAAATGGAATAGGCTTATGATGGAGTAAAAAGGGAAAAATGGGAAATTTTGAGGAAAATCTCACAAGGTGGCTGCAATTTCTTGGGGAAAGGACGGGATGCAAAATAGGTAGAGTTTCACTATTCTTATTCTTAGATTAGGAATGAGACCCCGATACCTCCTTTATATTACAAAAGGACGGTTATTCAGTTGGGTGACGGTCTATATGCGGTGGATCAGTTGGGAAACTACCCAATAGCCCGTAATCTCAACGAATTCCTTGCAACTTTTTAATTTTTGCAACTTTTGCGAGTATATGAGGGTTGTAGTGGTGCAACTAACGTACGTGTGTGGGTTGTAGTGGTGCATAAGGTGTACATACATGGGAATTAATAGTGCATGGGGGTACATATTCAAAAATAGTGTTTTTAAGAAGAGAAACACAGTGATGGCTTGATGCCAAGTATGCATGTGTAGAGAAATTTAGGGTTATAACAGGCCCAATATTTTGTCTTAGATCATTACTTGACTGTGGTGCATCAGGAATAATTTCATAGAGTATCCCAAATTGAGCATATATAAGATCTAATTGTTGGGATTTAAGTATGGCCTCTTCCTCAGTCGTCACCCCATATTTAGAAACATCCTTCGAAATATATGGAATTAGGGACTTAAGGAACCACTCCAATAGAAACTCTAAAGGAATGTTATCTTTAATAAACATCTTTCTTCTACGCCACTCTTGAATTTGATCCAATATGTGGATGTATTTGTCCTAAAGAAAAGTCAATAAAATCTCGGTATCGGTGTCGTAACAAACCGATAGTTGAAATTGGTTGAGAAAAACTAAGGCCAACTAATGGAAATTTTGGTATGTTCCCCGTGGTAACTCCATGTACCATTTTCCAGCAATCCGTGTAAGGGTGTGTTGAGATAGTCACAAATAGACCAAGCCATCATTAAGAGATTTTGATGAGCACCATAAGTGAAAAGTAGTAACATGATCTCCTAGATCCTTGCCACTCTTACCCTCGAATTTTAGAATGTTACAGAGAATCTTGGTAGTAACTGCGGGCCATGTCGTATCATTACACACGAGGTCATTGATTAATCTTGAAATATATATCAAAGTCAGCGTGGATAGAAAAGGGAAGCTTGGTTGCAGAGTCTGATACCATGCTCCCAAGAAAGAATGACTTTGAGACACTGTGGGCCAAGGATGGTTCTGGTAGACACCATGGCTATGCCTAGTAGGATAATATCCCCCTCCTAATTGATTCATGAAAGGCTATAAAGGCAGCATCACTGATGGGACCACTTGTGAGGAAAAATAGGTATGATACAGATTACCCATGTGAGGATATATATTTCCCCCGATGAAGGAACTCCATAAGGGGGGTTTCCCATGTTAGAAAATTGTTTCCCCCCTAATGTAATACTAGAGGTTATAGGATTATTTTTCATAAGAAAAACATTCGTTGGAATAGGCATTGTGGATGACGAATAGACGGACAAGATATATGAAGTAGAAACACCTCCCATTTTCCCATTTCATCCTTGAAATTATAACTATGAATAGGTCCTAACATAGGAAATGATTGAGGGATATTCCCCTCACTAAATGGGAAAGGATTAAAAGGAGGCGATGTGCCCCCCGACCCAAAACTAACATTGACGTTAGATGTCGAAATGGAGGATGACATGTGTGAAGTCATATTCGGCATACCAAAAAAAAAAGGATTAGAGTCTAGAGGCATCAACTGAGCACTATAACTAGGCATCCCCATCGAAAAGGTGCTAAGAGGAATGTATATTGATGATGGTGAAATCATACTACTCGAAAATATATAAGGATTTGTCCCCATGGACTGAGATGAGCTCATGGACAGGGTAGTGATAACTGAGGGAGTCGTAGGAATCCAAGTATCTGATGATGAGGGACTCACAGGGAATCCACTAACCATAGAAGAGGTTGGAGTCAAAGGGTTTCCTAACACACTCATATCTGAATCAGTACTCATGATGGGATGATTGCAAGCCTGAGCGAAAGAGATGTATGTACAACATTTATTAATTTTACGCCTTTTAGGAGGTGGATTTTCTATCGAGCCAAACTGTGGTAATTGAATCGAGAGATGAAGAGACCGGTGGGGAGGCTGGTCTCCCTCCATGATGACTTAAAACTCATGATGCAAAGAAAAATACTAAGGCCAACTAATATACAAAGAGCACACTCCTAAATAAAACTAGAGGTCAATCCATGCAAACAAGAGAGGGTGGATGAAAAGGGGCCTCCCGAAATAAAAAAGGTATGCCTCTCTTAGGAGAGGATTGAGACTCCCGAACAACTGAGTGGAGGTAATATAATTAGTTATAAGGACCCTTATGGGCTTGACAACACAATCGGTCAAACCCCTCTGAAGAGAATATCCTCCATAAAGTTTGTGTGTTGTTCGATCCCTATGTGACTCAGGGTACATGCATAATAACCCTTGCAAGTAACCTATGTGGACACCTAGGATAGGAAACTAAGGTCACCACGATATATCTAATTCTTGGGAGAAAAATCGCAAGTTAGGTCCACCGTATGGGTAGGGTATCTAAGCTCAAATCTCAAGAATAACCAAGGTACCTCAAGAACCTCCAGATACAAATAGAATCCCAGAAATATCTCTAATGCTAGGAAGGTATTAGAGGGCTATCTCTGCAACCAATTTCATGCCATCTCATGCTTAACTCTAGTTTTAGTGGAGTCTCCCGAGAACACCAATTATATAATGTATTTCACCACTCCCTAGACATACACCTACGTTGAGTTTTGTTGCCTTGGAAAAGTTTACTCACAAAATCCTATTCCAAGGCCCTGAATCCTAAAATTGTTTGTGTACCCTAAAAGATAAAATATTTCTAATCAATTTTAATTACTGAGCATTAATTTTAGTGTATTTTTTTTACTCAAGAGGTATGGTTGTGAAACTAATGGTGTTATGACTTAGAATATGAAAGAAGTGCATGTAAAAACATTGCTAAGTACTAGTCTTGTTTTTCAAAAGAAATGGTATGATTCTAAATGTTGTGCATAATATGCAATCTCTTTCAATTTCATTGGAAATGCAGTCTTTCCTAAAATTCCAATACTAATGCAATCTAGAAAAAAGTACAAATGCTTCAAATGAAACACAATTTTTATTTATTTTCAATATAGAAAAATGAAAATGAAAAAACCAAATTTTTTTTTGTATTTTCAATGTAACAGAATCAAAATGAAAAATAGAACTAATAACCTCTCATACAAGCCCTACTGAAAGCACGAGAAGACAAGACAAACAATACACCAAGAGGCTACTTCTTAGACCTAAATACAAGGACTAAAAATGAGAAAAATAGCAAGAAACAAATTTTCCAAAAATTCAACAATAAAACAACTTCCTATCACTCTGCAAGCACTACACAAACATGACAGAGACCTGAGAAGACTCAACAACACTCATAAACCACCGAACAAACACCAAACTAAACCTAAAAGGATTAGAAGGATATGTATGCGACTGTTCTGGGAATAAAAGCGTATGTATGTTCCCTATACACAGAAAACCCATGTATGTACACGACTATTTAGGGAAAACCATCCTATGCCAAGAAAAACACTAACTGTGTAAGAATTAAGCCAAGAAACTCAGATACACAACAATGTTGAGGTTGTTAATCTACAGGCGACACAAAAACTTAGGCAAACAAAGTGCAATCAAAGAGAAAAATCACCAACTAACCCCAAAAAGGAGAATCCCCAGTGGAGTCACCAATTTTGTTATGAGGAATAAATCTATATGTCTTGGGGTAGGACCACAACAGACAGAATGACACCAAGGAATCAACTCAAATCTAAAATATGCTAGATAAATTTAAATGAAAATAAAATAAAGGATGTAATCCTACCTCTTATGGACATTCTTAGGAGACCATCGTTGAGCTCACAATCCAATGTTTGATACCTACAATTTCTCCTCAACATCCAATATACATAGGCATATGGAAAATGTATGAAATACCAGCATATAAACTAGCATAATCCATCAACATGTATAGAAAATTTACCCATGGAAAATAATATAAACATTTGCAACATATAATTGGATGATAAACGAGTATTTCAATTAATATAATCAGCAGAAGTACATAGGTGACAAACTTTAGTATAAACAAATCATTGAAACCCAGAAACTAAGTCCCTCCACCTAGGCTTTCACAACTTCAATCCTCCACAAGGAAAGTTCACAAGTTCTGGGAGTAATTGGGTTCCTCCTTCACAAGATAGGGACATCTTGGGGGTTGAACATAAGGAGAGTTCAAAATTAAAGGCATAAGGGATGCAGACTCAAGGATGTAACATGGGGAAAAATTTCTCCAGAGTGTACTTGCTCTCAAATTTTTATTCTCCTCCATACAAGGTTTGTATATGTCTCAATTTATAGCCTCTAAGGAGAATTGAAAGATTGAATCAGATAGTTTCCAGCATATGAAGGGCCAATGATCATGGATCTCATGACTTGTCATAGAAAATCTAAAATATTTTTAATTTTGAGCACAAAAATCGATGTATGTGGGATGTAATGGAGCAACTTGCATATATGAAAATTGTATAACTGTATCCCATGTATATGTACAAAGTTTTGAATTTTTTACTTTTGACTGAGAAAAATGGGGAAACTGAGTCTATAGAGGGAAAGGGTAGGCCACCAAAGAATAATGCATAGGGTGTGGAAAAAATTGCTATAACACTACTATTGGCTAGCTCTTTCCACACCACTATCGCTTGGGGTAAATTATTGTTGACTTCACCTTCTTCTTCACTTTTTTCATCGCTTCTATCTTATTCTTCTCTTTCTTCGATTCCAATCTCTTCACTATCTGTTGTGTTTTCTTGTTGATTAAAAATGTGCAAGGGGGGTGGGACAAAGGGGGGGTAAGTCCATATTATTCTAAAACTTCTCGTGAGGTGACCCAAAGAGATATCTACTTGTAGCCACACAATATCATCCAATAATATCACTTCGTCTCCCCCACCACTAGGGGATCCTCCATCCTCCTTTTCTTCCAGTGCACCAATAATCTGGGCCTTCTCTTCCTAACCTGACAATGTACCATAAATGTGATCTCTTTCCTCTGAGCCGATACACACACTTCCACTACATGCTTCATCTTCTGGTTCAATCTACGCACTACCACCTTGTGCAAAATCTCTCTATCCACTCAGCACATGACTTCTCCACCCACCATCCTCTCTCCTTCTCAGTGTAATTCCGGTACACTGAGTGCAAAATTATCTTCTAATTGTCTCCTAACTGTATTGTGTGACAAATTCTCTTCTTTTCAGCATGCAAGCGTGTAATGCTTCCTCCTCTAAGTCTATCGGTGCACCACAACTTTGTGTTCGCGCACCACACATGTGTGATCTATTCTCTCTTAAGGATGCGACATAGCACAATAGCCAAAGGGTACAAGATTCATCACCTAGTCCCTCACTACCACTATTGTCACTACTAGTATCTTCAATGCCAAGCCTCTTCATAGGCATATCCTTTCCTATGCTCCACTCTAGCATAACGTCATCTCCCAAACCACTTCTTGGTGTGAGTTTCCTCTTCATCCTAGACCCAACACCTTGTTGCACACCATTGGCTAATTCTTCTCTACTCCTCTTCTCATCTTTGTCTCTTAGCTCATCTCTCTTGGCTCTTTTTCTGCTCTGCTCTTATCTTCTGGGTTCATTCCATACCTCACCTCATCTTGATAATTTATAGATCCTCCTTATTGGACCCATTATCTCTCTTTTTTGACTTTCCCATGTCTTTTCAAACCCTCCCCCCCCCGTGCTAGGGGGTTCACTCGGCCATTCTATCGTCCTTCATGTGTATCATTATTCTTTCTACGAAAAACATCTTGATCCAGAGTGGAATTTCTTTTAACATCCGCTCCCTTGGACCTTCTTCAAACTTTCTTTCCACCTCATCTAAAGAATCAATATACTTTATACCGAACTCAATAATGTATCCTTCCTTCACTCGAGTGAACCAAAAATCAATAGACCGAGTCAACTTTTTATCGAGCACCTTCAATCTGTCAAGATTGGTCTGATCAGCCACTATTGGCTCCAATGTTAATGCTTCTAAATTAACATCTTATTGTCTCTTTAACCATTCATGTAGTAGACATGATTTCATGAAGAAGAACTCATGCATATTTGAGTAAAGATATATTCCTTTCCATTCCTTCACATTCACCTGCAATCCTTGCATCTCTCACAAGGAAAACTCATCTTCTTTCGCTTCTATCCAATATTGAATCTCGTCCTTAGAAGGATGTTAGCTCATTTTCCTTTTCCTCCATTAATATCAATAAGACTTCAAGTCCCGGAAACATAACCATTTGTTGGGTTCACCTTTGGTCCATGCTTGTGTGTGTTCTATCTTTCTCAATGTTAGAGATTTTTATACCAAGGGTTCATCCAAATCTATCCAAAAAAAGCCCAAAGCAATGGCATATCAATCCTTGACCAAGGATGAGAAAGGTCTCACTCAAGATGCCGAGAGGATCATAGAGACCATAAGGTCTTGTGATAGGGATGAAGGATTAAACATATGAAACATTACTGCGATTAGCATCCATGTAACTCAAGTATGATAAAATATTTGGAAATAAGAAATGAAACAATACACACACATATTCAACTCATTCATCATAGACATAGATTAGATCAAAACTTCCATATATTTATTACTGAGGGAATTCCATCACATCATAATTATACAATGCGTTGAACAACTTCCTATGATATCCATAGAACTTCATATCATTACTATATAAATTAGTGAAAATACAACATAATTCACCATGCACCTTTCCTTAGGACTCAAACATATCAAAGACACGGGAATATATTCAAAACATCACAAAATTACAATAGGATCATAGTGAGCTCGATAGTGGTATATAAGTGATCCAGGTGGATATCAGTGGCCACCCACCTTTTCTGACTGGCTCAAAACAGTTTTCTGGAAAATTTGGCAATTTACTATTTTTAGCAGTTTTTAACTTCCAGGGCCATTTTAAGGGCCCAAGTGAAGGTTTTTAGAGATACAGGTTCTCAATGATATCCAAAGGAATTATTGATCCCCTAAAATGAATCTCCTCGATGATACCTTTCCAACGAGCTATTATACGCTTAAAACGGAGATCGTATGCAAAAGTTACGACCCTGGGAAGTTGATGTACTAACTTACCCAAACGGGGCCCACATGACTTTTGGCGCTTCATCTCCTAGGGTTAGGTTTTTGGATGTCTAGGGTTTTTGGCATTCCTGTTTATTGTAAAAAGGCCTTCAGAGCCTCATTGTAATCATCTTCTTGTGAATGCGAGTAGCCATCACATCTCTTCTCAGAGATACGCTGCCACCATTCTAGCGAGTCTTTCACTCTATATTTTTACAGTATCTATACATTTATTTCATTAATAGAAATTGTGTATTATTGTATATCTTTGTTTATGGTTGCATATTTGATACATTTTTGTTATATTATTGAATATCTGTGATATATCTATGCATTTCTTTATTATATCTCCGATCTCATTTCATGCCGAAAATAATCTGAATCAATAAGCTAACTCAAAACTCTCTAACTAGCTAGATAGCCAATCCATGAACTAACTCTTGTTTTGAGCTTAGAGATCCCTTTTATATATTTCATTGTTGGGGAGCATTATCTCTTTCTACTCTGCTCCACTAACTTGTCTGATCCAATTGCCTTGCACGCTTCTGGTTCCTACTGGTTCTCCACATAGACTCTCTCTATCAGGGGAAATCTTAACTTCCTGACCAAATCATCTTCTATCTGACCCACATCTTCATACGATACTATCAATAATCATTCAGGGATATTTCTCGATGATTCATTTCTTGATTCTGGTGAGCATCTTCTTGTTTCTTGGTGCAACTGACAAAACTCAGATTGGCGCACACTTGGTAGTATTTATAATTGGTTCATTACTTATAAAACCTGGTATGATGCACACTCTATGGAATTTCTCATACATTTCCTTAGGTGTGCACAAATTCATTTGTGCGTGCGTGCAAAATTGAACCCAAAAATTTAGGTACCAACAAAACCCCTCTAAGGTGATAAGCTCTAATAGCATGACAAAATTACCCAAAAAGGGACACCATGTTGTAATTGCACAATTGTGCTCACTGGATGTTCAAACATCTATCTCCTTTGCTCCAGAGGATCTCCAAATAGTTATCAACAACCATTCCAAGGTATTTGGAGATATTCCTAAGGGTCTTCCTACTACTTGAGATGATGACCATGCTATTCATTTGTAGCTAAGAAGTATACCACCTAACATTAGGCCTTATAGGTATCCATATGCACATAAGATCACGATTGAGAATATGATCCAAGGAATGTTATATGTGGGCATCATTCAACCTAGACAAAGTTCTTTCTCTTCACAAGTAGTGATGGTTATGAAGAATGATGGTTCATGGCATATGTGTCTAAATAATAGACAACTCAACAAAATGACCATCAAAGATAAGTTTCCTATTCCCGTCATTTATGAATTATTATATCAATTGCATGGATAAATTTTCTTTTCCAAGTCAGATGTTTGTTCAAGATATCATCAAATCATAATGAGGTAGGAAGACATTCCCAAAAAAACCTTTAGAACACATGAAGGTCATTATATGTTTTTGGTTATGCCATTTGGACTTACTAATGCACCTTCAACATTTCAAATCTTGATGAATTCTATTTTGAAACCCTTCCTAAGAAAATTGGTGTTAGTATTTTTTAATCACATACTAATCTACAACAAATCTTGGGAAGAGTGTGTACAACATTTTGATAGAGTATTACAATTTTTGGAAGAGAAACAATTTTATGCAAAGCCTTCCAGGTGTACCTTTGGGGTTCAAGAAGTGTAATATTTGGGTCATATTGTATCTCATGAAGGTGTAAAAGTGGACCCTAACAAAATTAAAGGTATGAGGGAATGGCCAATTCTGAAAACCTTGAAAAAACTTAGAGGATTCTTATGATTGACAGGATATTACCACAAGTTTTCCAAGAACTATGGTCAAACAAAGACACCTCTAACAACATTATTAAAGAAGGAATCATTTTCTTGGACTCAAGAAGAAACCAAAGATTTTGAAAAACTTAAGGAGTCTATGTGTACAACTCCTATCCTAGCCACACCAGAATTCACAAAAACATTTATTGTGGAGTGTGATTCCTCTAGCCATGGCATGGGTGCAGTTTTAATGCAAGAAGGAAGGATCCTTGCCTTTGAAAGTAGCCAAATTAAAGGAAAAAACTTACTCAAGCCCATTTATGAAAAATAAATGTTGGCCATACTACATGCAGTTAAGAAGTGACACCCTTACTTAATAGGAAGACACTTCAAAGTAAAAATAGATCATGATAGTTTGAAGTACTTCTTGGAGCAATGATTATCTTTAGAAGAGCAATAAAAATGGGTTACAAAGATGATAGATTATGACTTTGAAATTATTTTTATTTTTTGTGTGTAATAATGTTAATTTGAAATAAGGGATGAGGAATACATGAGAAATTAAATGCAACTAGGAAACAAAAATCTAACCAATTCATATACAGGTCATCTTCAAGAAAATAAAATATTTTAAAACAAAAACTTCAAGCCAAGATCAACTAGAAATGACAAGTAGGAAACTGGGTTATAAAAGCAAAATAAATCTTATTTTCAAAACAAGAACAAATATTGAAAATAAAACTACCTATCTTATGCATATAGAAAATAGGTTGCAAGTGAAATAAGTTACCCTATGCATAAAAGAAAAAAATTGTTATACTCCCTAACTAATCATTGGTAAGCACATATCATGTTAAGTCATAATGATAGTGCAACTACCCAATTTACACCTGAAATAAGCTTTGTATGGTAAGTGAGTGAATGTTTATGATATAGATTGGCATGCAACATGATAGAGTTTGTAAATGGCTCATCAATGTGAAATTTTCAAATGCAAGTATCTTTTCTTGGGGGTTTAACATAGATAAGACACAATTGCATCATGTGCTTCCTTCTTGACCTGATATGTAGCTTTGTCTTTAAATTGAATTCCACATATGTTGGGACTATAACAAATATCACTTCTACTAATAATGTTGCACTTATGTTGATGTTTATCTTGGCGACAATCCCAACAACAACCTCACAAGGATAAAATCCCCATGTAATTTTATAGAGGTGGTACTCTTATGTTATTGTTTGAAAGATATATCTTGATATTCTTGAATAAATATATCAAAATGGGGAAAACTAAATAGAAAACCCCAATTATATTGCTCTCAAAAAGAAAAGAATGAAAATATATTAACAAGACAAATTTCCTGAGAAGGGGATCAAGAATATTTTAAATTCTGGAATATAATACACACAAAATATTTTATAGGATATCATACAAAAATAAAGAAAACATAATATGAAAGTAGAATATTCCTCACATCCATCACAATGTAATAAAATGTGATCACATGCATAAGAAAGAAGATAAAAATCCACAATTTTAGAGAACTTTAATAGAGTATTTCATTCAAAATATGAGCAAATATGACAGGTGCACTTCAAACATCTCATGCTCATAAACTCGGAGTTTGAGAAATCATTAAAGTTACACAACAAAATAGTTCTCTTAGGAGTTCAAAAATAATTGTCTGTTTTTCAATAAATAAAAGGATTGTGTTGGTCCAAATGGAATGGGATGGGGCTCTCGTGGTTCATAAAAGAAAGTAGAACAGAGATGGACATGAAAGAAGAAAAAAGGAAACGATCAGAGTTCAATTATGGAATTTCAAGAAATGAAAGAACACAACTGGATGATTTCTGAACAAGAAGTATGAAAGATAAGGAATTATGAAAAGTGATCAGTTCACTTACTATGATGGATTCTCTCCTTTCTATTTGTTTTTAAATGATCCTTTTGTATTATCCTTCATTGGAATTCCATGACTATTTGCAACTACCTCTTCTTGATCTGGTTCCGTTATTTTAGTTAAGTCATTTTTTAACCAATTTTCAATATAATCTCTCATTGGTGCAACAAGTATTTCTTGCCTTACTTTAATATCGAATAATGCATTTTCTAGATCCTTGAAATCCATTGAAATTTGGTTTAGTGTGTCCTCAATATCTTCATTTTTATTTACACAACTAACGATCCAACATTCCACTTCCAATTCTAAATACTTGGTAAAGCTATTAAATCTCTCAGCTAATGCAGTTTTCAACAATTCCAGTTTTTCTTCAAATTTCTCCTTTGACATAAGAATAGAATTCAATGTTGATTTTGGGTCTTCAACTTCTCCGGTTGTTCCACCTAAATCTAACTCAATAAATTTTAAATACAACTCTCCCCTTTTGACAATTATAGTGTCACAATCGACCAATATTTATTTGATACATTTTATTATGTTTATCCAACATGCTTTGAGTTTCTTTATGCGGACCACAGAAGGAAAATCCTCTTATTTTATTTTGAACTCACTCATATTTGAAACTTTAATAACACAAGTGGACACAACCCCTTTATAGAAATCCTCATAGTTTTTCAGATCATCATGAAGATAGTGTCTTAAGTTTTCTGTTCTTGATCTCAAGGAAACAAAAATATTTTCAAGTTCCCATGCCTCAAGGATAAGAGACATTAGTTTCTTGATGTTCTCTCCAACATATCTCCTAACAACAATGAACATACTTGATGTCCCTATTATTATGGAGCTACATTCTATTATTCCATCAAGACTCTTCCAAGCCTGCATTGTAGCAATTGGACTGACAAATACGGGTGGGGGAATTAAAGCACTCTCTATTTCTTTAATTCTATATTTCAAGGCGACAATTTCATTCTCCATTTCATCAAAATAAATTTTAAGGGATTCCCATGTGGCTTCATCAATCCGTACAATTATGGAAGGTGGAACCCCATTGAGATCAAATTATGAACTAGATTTTCCCTAAAGCTTTTTATTTTTTGAGTGAATTTTTTCAATAATCAATTTCTTTGAAATATTGTCGAACTGGGAACTGTGCAAAGTCAAGGAATATTATTCAAAGAGGACTGGCTCCTACATGGCCAATTCTTCTACAAATTCTCTTCTTTCCTGAACTCTTTGTTACTCGTCAAGAAATTCAATATCTTCTATATTTACATCAAGATTCATATACTCAAGAACAATTTCTTCTTCATGTATGTCCTCACTTCCTCCTTCTTTAATTTTTTATATTTTTCTTTTTTTGGTTACATGGAGATTGTGGGGTCATTCTAGTCTTCCCTTAGGAGGTTTCTGATTACCTCCATCATCAGAGTTGTCAATTGAATATTTCTTTTGTTCTTGAGTTGCAGACTGATATTTTTTTTTTGGTAGGTCATTTTTCTAAGAAGTGTTGGGAGATCGTGTACTCCTTTAATTTACAACTTTTCCTCACTATCTATATTGTTTAGTGGTGTTAACAACAATTTCAATATCATATTTTTTATTCTCAATATATAGCTCTTGAGGGTTCTGGCTATCGCCCTCTTCTTCTCCAAATAAGAAAGTGTTAGCAAATGAAACACTGTAGCCTAGTATGTCATGTGTTTCATGAATAGCTAGTTAGGATCAAACCCTATAATTTCATTTTCTTTCTTTAAATTGAATTGATAAAATTGGACTGAAAATTCATCGATATTTGCATTTTTCTTCAACGTTATCTCTCAAATTCTCCAGGGAAAAGGAATAAATTGTTTTTTTCCTCTTTTCATGAAATAAATGGGCCCAAATATATATATATTGTTTACATACTTTCACAACAAAGACCTTATCTTAGCCATAATAAGGTAAATACGAGGGTTTTCCATGGGATCAATAAACCCTAATAATAATAAAATGCTCCATTGCTTCAAAGCTCCCTTTCTTGTCCAAGAATGTTGTTTCTTCTAAAGTCATCCTTGATGTGTTTGTTCCAAAAATACGCTTCTTGAAAGAAGAAATGAATGAATTGTAAACTTCATAAAAATGATCAATAGCCTTCTACTTCTATAAGGTAGGATACCACATCTGAAATGGGTCAATTTTACAGTTGACTTGTTTTTCTAAATGAAACCCTTTGAAAACATGATAGAATTTTATGGAAACGATCAAGTACGAAGCCATGTAGAATTTTTTGTTTTTTCTAAAATTTGATAACTATAAAGACAATTCACTTGAGATAATCTTCACCCAGTCAAATATTGTTTCTCATTAATAGAAAAATACAAGATATACAAAGCAAGTTGGGGAATGGTAGCCATAGATTCTTGTCTGGATACCTTGGCAAATAGCCATGCCATTTATTGATAAGGATTTTTCAACAAACTAACCTGGATATTTGATAAGTCTTCTAGTATCATTGATAAATATTCAAAATATTCTTGTAGTAGCTCCAACCCACCATTTCATGCCTTAGAAAAACATTAGCTTAATCCCCTTTGAAGGTCATTGTCGGCTTTGAGAGTCTGAGCATTCTTTTGAAGACAAAAGGTGCTAAAGAAATAGGGGACTCTCCTTGAAGCTGAATTGTCCTTTGTTTCTTATCGAATTTTTTGACACACATGAAACCATTTCTTTCAATTCACGGACCTCTGAAACACAACTTTATAGATAAATTCCTAGCATCCAAGTATGGTTTGAATTCTTCTCTATAGGCGACAATGAAGCATAATATTTGTATTCTCTCGACCATTGAAACCTTTGATATTCCCATCCAAAAATGTTTATGGTATCTCTGCATAAGCTCTCTTTTCTTCTGGTTTCCATGCTTAATGAAGTGGACAGATTAATGTACAGTCATTTTTCAAATGTTATTACCAAAATTAACCCTTTTATCATAATATACTTCAAACTCTTGTCTCAAAGGATTATTAATACGAATTAAATTTTGAATTTATGAAGAACTATCTCAATAAGTTCATCATTAATAACATCCTTTTGATAAACCATTTGTTATTTCCATGAGATTTGCATTAAATATTCATTGGAGAGAGTGACAAGATGGGTCTTGGATTACCACAGGGCAGTGGACAGTATGTGGAGAAATCATGAAATTAGCACAAACCCATGGTAATATTTTAAGAAATGATTAAGTATGAGGAATCGGTTGGAACAACGAGATCAAATATATGAAGTCATAAATGAGAGAGAATTTTCCCTTCGTCGTGGGTTCATGGGTATGAAAGGTATGGTGGAGAGAAAGCATAACATCCCACCGGGCACAACAATTTTCAAGAAATTAAAATAAGTATGGGGAATCGATTAGATGGAGAGGTCTCGGTTATAACCAAGTGAATCGGGACAATGACTTAGACTCGCGGTGAAAGAGCTTTTAGAAAAGATTATAAGTATTGGTGTGAAATGAAGGTGGAGAAGCATGAAGGTACATTTTGGAGACCATGAAAGTTTGAAATAAAGAAAAGATGTATCATGAACTCACAACATTTCAAAACTTTTCTATGTATAGAAATATAAAATAGGAGACTTATGAAAGACTTAACACACTTAAGGATCAACAACTTCTTGTTTTCTAGTCTTACACTTTTAACTTCTTTTCCTCTTATGACTCATTGGCATCAAATGACTTGGATACTCCATGAACATTGGGTATTGATTGTATAGGGAATAATGAAAGACTGGTAGCCAAATGCTTTTGCAATGATTTATCCCCATAATTAATGACAAACTTCATGCATCCAAGAATATTGAAAATCCAAGTGAGCTTACAGCAAAGCTAAAGTATGGTGGACTAAATGATTTCAATGGAATTTTACCATCTTGTCAATCACAAAGATATCCTTGCAAGTATGTATATTTTTTCATCTTCTAATACTTCACATACTTTCTCCCAACAATTTATATTACCCAAAATTCACAAATTATACATATATCTATCATTTTCATATCTCATATACATACCTATCCTTGGCCATGACATCATTATTGAACTAGATTTCCAATCCTCTAAAGCAATCTTGTTGTAAACTTCCTTTCAACCCTTAAACACCATTGTATCTTCCTCATGAATACCTTGCTTTTGAGTAATACTCCATTATCAAAGGATTTGTCTATGTTGGTAAAGATATATGGTTTATATATGTTGTAGAATTTGTAAGAAAACGGAAATATCATGGCAATAATATGGTTCAACAATGGTCCTTGGAAATTTTTCATCCTGCTAAATTATTTCTCAATTGCAAGTGTAGATTTAAAGTGTCTATGGAGGTGCTCAACCTATGAATTCCATGTTTTTTTTTCACCTATTGTGGTTTTTTCTTTTGAGAAGTCAAATGATGAATGGGAAGTGCCTCAAAGATATTCTAGATTTATTATCAAGCAATATATAGTGCAATGAGGATTATTTTTTGTAAATTAGACCTATGATTCAAGTCCAATCCCCTATGTTCAAGATGAAATAGAAGATTCACATTAATAAAGAAAACTAAATATGAAGGTTTCCTCTAATTTCCAAGAAATTAGCATTTTAGTTTGACATTCCACTTGGCTAAGTAATTCCTTTACATCCACTTTTTCTAGGATACTAGAGATAATATTATTATCTAGTACTCTGTGTAAAGGTGTTTCCATGTGTATTCCATGAAGATTCCAAAATGAGTAGCTTGAAAACAAGGTCATTGGAGACTAAAAATTTATATTTTATGTTATCAGAGATATTTTCTCGAGAACAAATAATGTTCTAAGTATTCAATCCACTGAGATGAACAACAAGATCTACTAATAAACCTTTAAAATTTAAAAAAAAAAGGCTTATCTTCCTTCTTAGTTTCAACAAATGATGTACCCATTCCATCCATCATCAAATAATTGATCAGGTTCCTCATCTCTTCAAACACCATATAGCATTATCTTATTATTTCCAACTTCACAATCATATGGCACTTAAGTGTCAAGCTTCAAACCTACTTCAAATTCTATAAGAGGTAAATCATTAAATGTAAGTGTCACATCCTTTTCATTTGGTAATTAATATAAATCTAGGATATTTTTCTTTTTGGAATTGCAAAATTACAATTTACACAACAAATACTCAATGTGAGACATTCACCACACAAGGGCATGACATGCAAAGAGGCGTTATGATGAGATTTCTTAGTCATGTTTACAGTAGATCTTGTGTTCCTTTTCTAAATAGAATAGACTATTATTAGTGTTTACCATATAACATTTTTTTCTTTAATGAAATTTACATGTATCATTCTGTAGGAGCACATACCTATAGTGGATGTCCCTAACCTAAGGATACTTCTAATTCTAGATTTTATTTTGTTATATTTGGTGTTTTTGGTATTAGAAAAATGGGTCAAGTCTAAAAGACGTCCATTTCAAGTATTTCTCAAATATGTGTAGTATACACAAGCTTCATAAGAAAAACAAAATAAAACCAATAGCTTCTCTAAATTCATAAAGAACCAATCTTCAATTGAAGTGAAATTAGAAAAATAAAAAACAAAATACATATGTAAATATGGCTAAACTATTATATGGAAGGGAATTAAAAACAATTAACTATTTAGTACAAGAGCAAAAACAAAATAATGAAATAAATAAATAAGAAATAAAAGAAAAACTAACATGTATAGGCTGGTGGTCTTAAGGACCAACTCATTGAATTATAAATAAAAACTAATCTCAAACTAAATAGTAAAATTACTTTGGAAAGGAAATCAAAAGACATTAGGACTTAAAAAAATTATTGATCTAATCCTACCCTCTCATACACCATCTTATTTGAATTTATGTGAAATCATAAAGCAAATGTATCCATCGATGGATATCAATACATACAATAATATAGGGAACTACATAGATGTTGTGGGTGGGAAATCCCTCCTATGGACTAGCACTAAGGGTTTTTATCATGCATGAAAAAATGACCTAAAGATTCTTACTTCTTACCATCATCCCATGCCTAAACCCCCACCACTCATAAGTAAATACAAGGCTTAAGAGATTAAGTCGACGTACATTATTTTTCGTTTTTTATGTCGATCCATTTTCACACTTGGTCATTCTTTGACTGCAGCTCTCCTCCCAATGTTGACCTGCATTCACAAAAGACAAGAAAAGAACTCCACATGCATTTGATCTATGAACTAATGGGTTAGAGATTTAATCAATCATACAATCAATATTCAAATAATGACAATCTCATATGGCAGGATGGGAAAAGCAATTCTTTTATTAACTTCACAATGATACCTTACAATGATAAAGTCGACTACTACTCCTCGATCCTGGTCCTGGGCTCTTCTCCCATTGTCTTCCAACTGCTTTTCTCTATACTTCTCTTTGCACAAGGATGGCTAAAGGTTGGGACAAAGGGAATTCTCAATCGGGTATAGTTTCTTTACTATGATTTTCCTCCTTTCAAATGGGAACCCTGCCCCTTCTTTTATAGGTTAGAAAGAGCTAGGTATTTGGTTGAATGACTAGCCATGCATGGTCGAAAGGTTTAGTTAGCTTACCCAAAGCTGTGTATTTTTTCATGAACTTTCCTTTTTTTGTTCTTTTGTAGGTACACGCGGGTTATCTTGGGTCAGATAGCATGTACACGCGTGCATTAATGGAGCAGGGCATGTGGGCCTTTATAAAAGGGGATTTTAAGAAGAGTTGTTCAGTAGTGTTTTGGCAAAGAAGGAATCTGAGATGGCCTAATGCCAGGTAATCATGTCTAGTGAAAATTAGGGTTATAACATATGCCCCCTAATGTGTGAGGTCAGAAGAGCATCTAATGCCTGAAATACAGTAACAATCTTCACCAACGTTCCAAACAAGTGAGCCCAGGGACCATAAATTGGGAGGTGCCTTCTGCAAAATAATAATTGTCTCACCGAGGCGGGCATACCCATGCTCGTGATGAAATAAAATCACGGCTACCAATCAAATACATTGTATATCCATGTCATATAACTATATAAAGTGTAGGTACGAGCAATGCACAACGAAGCTACATCTTGAAATCAAAAAGATATACATATAGAGTATCCATCTTCTAGAAGCTGATAAGGCCTGATGGCTAGAGATGAGGTCTTTAGAGCTCGAGAAACAACTTCAAAATCTTCAAAACTCGGGTAGGAGTGTAATATGAGTGTACGACTTCACTACCCAGAGGTCTTTGACGGCTCGTCGATCATGGACTAGAGAATCTTGATGATCAGACTGAAGGCTTCATTGATTTTGAATAAAGACTTGATTGGACTTTGAGGATGGTCGGGCATGAGGGCAAGAGACAAACTGCAGAGGGGCCGAATCAAGCTTAGAAAAACTTCCCTTGGATAATAGCACGACAAAAGATGAGACTCAGGTAGCATGGCATTAACATAAGTTTACGAGGCAAGAGGCAACGTAAACTCTCCATATGTTTGGAAGAATAACCAAACGGAGGAGGACACAGCTCAATGTAGCAGGAACAACTTCCTAAGGTCATATTAAATCCCAAGGTTTGACGAACAAATAGAAATATGTGCTTTATCCAAGGGCGACTTATTGTGCTTCCAATACAAGGAAAATACTTTTCCCTTCCTCTTTTTGGGGTATATTTGATTTTTTTGTCTTTTTCAATAATTTTGGAAAAATAATAAAAGAATGCTACGTTACAAAGGAGGAATCGAGTGTCGCAAACATACTATTTCCAAGTGCATGGAACACAGGGATGCTCAGGGCAAAGGGACATACGAAAGAAAAGGACACTCGGGAAAAATACTCCAGGGGCCAAAGGTGTCAAGACGCAAAGGCAAAGTGCTACAGGGCTTGCGTATAAGGCATGCTTCAGATGGTTCATTTGAGAGAAACATGGAGTTGGAATTAGGCCAAATACACAGGTATGCAAACATGGTTAAAAAAACACACAATGGTAACGTCCTTCGATGTAAGTTTAACCAGCCCAGAGAAGGTAAGCTCGGTGGTTTTTCATATTTAGAGAGTCTGAAAAAATGTAAAAGGAGACTATGTTGGGGTACCTTTTTCGAAGATAGTCTAGTCGGCTTGAAAAAGGGGTAAAATAGCACCGACCAGATGTCTATTCAAAACCATTTTAACGAGTGTGATAGAGACAAGATCACTCGGCGATTTTTTCATTTTTAAGGAGTTTGAAAAAAGCTTAACTATGGACTCCATCAGGAATGTTATTCTGGACCATTTTAATGAGTGTGAAATAATAAGGTGACTCAACGATATTTTCAATTTTAGGGAGTCTGAAAAGAGCTTAACTATGGACTTTGTGGGGGTTTCATTTTCGTAAATTTAGTCCCTCGGGCCCGAAAAAGGGTTAAAATTATACCTGAGAATACTCTTCTAGAGAATCGAGGCTCCTAGAGTATAACTTTGTTCATACAGTTGACTATCCAGACCGAAAAAGGGGTAAACTACTGTCAGACAGACGTGACTTTAAATTCCATTTTAACAAGTGTGAAAGGCCACAAGATCACTCAGCAATCTTTTCATGTTTAGAGGGTCTGAAAAGGGCTTAAAATAAGACCCGTGGGGGCTATGACTCACGTATGAAACTGGTTCAAGTAGAGCTTGTTGCTAGCCTTAGACCAAGAGTCTCTTCGATAGTCAACTTGGAAAGTCTCCCAAAAAGGAAGAAAACACAAACCACGGTGTAATTCCTCCCATGGTATAGAAACCATAGTCATGGCTTCAAGGATAGCCTCATCTGAAGGCAATTCAAAATCTGAGAAATAACGCAAACGAGGGTCGACAGTCCCAAAGGGTGAAGTAAACTGACCATACTCCATATGACGATGGAGGTTCTGTCCAGGACTGGCAGAGTCTATCAGCGAAGAATCACAAGCACGAGGTCTTGAGGATCTACAAACAACGAGATCAGACTCGGATGGATACTCAAGCCCACTTGCACCAAGAGGGGGAAGCAAGGGCTCCCATGCCCCCATTGGATACACCAATGGATCAATTGTTGATTCCAAGTCTCGAGAAGGAAAACATGATTGCACAGGTTCCTACTCATAAGTAATTGAACACCGAGGATAAGATTCCACATAATTAATCCATGGCAGGGTGGAGTCTACACGAACACTAGGAACATATAAAGGGGCAGCCTGAACTAATGCTGAATTAGGATGGTGATTATCAGATGCCAGCTGGTCAATAGTGACAATGCTTCCATTGTGAGGGAAGTGCATCACCCGGAAGAGCATAGATACCACAGCGTAAATAGCATATACATAATCACGCTCGAGAAGCATATTGAAATCTAATGGGCCTTGCACCACTATAACATCGACATGGACAATCTTCCTACCTAACGAGATAGGTAATTGAGGAAGAACCCCCAAATATTCACTAGGACATCTATCAAAAGTCAACAACTCATGTGAAGCAGACATAAGCTTGGGAGAACCCAAGACTTTCCAAACCAAGGAGCATAAAATACTTGCAGAGGCTCCTTCATACACAATACATCGATAAATGTTTGTTGAATTAACTTCAACCCTTATTTGAAAGGGTGCGAAGGAAGGAAGACGAGGCTCAACAAGGTCATTCCAATCAAAGGAAACCATCCTAGGGCTTGGATGGGTTGTGCTCGGAGCGAGCGGAATTCCCCCTTGTTATGAAAATACTGAACCAGAAATGCTAAAAACATAGTCGGTAGACACGTCACTCCCCAACAAAAGAGTGGGATCATTCGATGACTGCATCGTCATGACTACTTTCACAACCAATAGTTGAATAGGTTGCGAGACTACTTGGTCTAAAGGCACCTCACCCCCCAAAAGATAAGTGGGATCTGCCGATGAATGCATCGGCATGACCACTTTCACAACCCATGGTTGAATAGGCTGTGAGACTACATGGTCTAAAGGCACCTCACCCCCCAAAAGAGAAGTGGGATCAGCCAATGACTACATCGGTGTGACCACTTTCTCAACCAATGGTTGCATAGGCTGAGAGACTACATGGTATAAAGGAACCTCACCCCTCAAAATAGGAGTGGGATTAGCCGATGACTGCATCGACATGATCACTTTCTCAACCAATGGTTGCATAGGCTGAGAGACTACATGGTCTAAAGGCACCTCACCCCTCAAAAGAGGAGTGGGATCAGTCAATGACTGCATCGACATGATCACTTTCTCAACCAATGGTTGAATAGGCTGAGAGACTACAAGGTCTAAAGGCACCTCACCCCTCAAAAGAGGAGTGGGATTAGTCGATGACTACATCGACATGATCACTTTCTCAACCAATGGTTGAATAGGCTGAGAGGAAACCTAAGAAGACTCTGAATTAGAAGAGCTTGCAGACAGGGACCACAATCTTTGTACCTTTGGAATGCCAAGGCACATATGAGTAAGGTGATATCCCTTGCAAAGATTACAACGGAACTTAGTCTTATGTCCTATCCGTCTAGGTTTCTCAACAGAATCGATGCCCCCGACATGACTAGCAGTGGCTGGTTGCACATCTCCAATATGACTTACAGAGGCTGGTGATGGGTCAATAACTTGACTTGCAGAGGCTACAGACCTATTACCAGTATGACTAGCAGTGACTGGACTCTTTCCCCCATCATGACTTGCAGAGGGTGGGTGTGTGCCCCCAACATAACTTGCAAAGGCTGGGTGTTGGTCTTCAACGTGACTTGCAGAGGTTGTCAATCGATCTCCAACATAAATCACAGAGGTTGGTGATTTCTTCTTCCTATTCTTCCTCTTTCTATTTCATTTAGACTTCCGGTTACTAGTAACTATACTTTCACCAGAGGTGGGAGAAGGAGGAGGAGAAGACTTTGTTGACGAAGGAACATCAACAGGGTACTCATGACTTAAGGTGCTTAACTAAGAAGTGTCAAGAGCATCTAGGACATTTGGAATGGTACCCAACCAAATCGGTAGTCCCACATTCAACCCAGGAATGTACAAAGTGGCCATCAAAGAGACACCAATGTTTATGAAGAAGGGAAAAGCACAAGAATCCCCTTGCAAAGGGGTTCCTTGGTTGGTATGGTTAGGAAAATTAGCCATGAATATCCTATGCACAGGTTCTCCCCTTGCGGGATCATTCAAGTCCGTAAACGTCTCATGCACTGACTCTGGAAAACCAGTGGTATCAAAACAACGCCTATAAAGAGGCGGCTCCATGTTTCTAAGCGGAAGACCAAAAAGTCCTCACGACCGACGGAGTGGGCGGTCTACCACCCTAGGTTAGAGACCCAAAGCCACGACTGACTAACTCACTATGGAAAACTAGGGAGCATAGAGAACACACTAAAAGTTCCTAAAGACAAATCAAACAAACGACTAACTAGTTGGAAGAATAGTTACACAAACCAACACTAGAGCAACTTACTGGTGCAAGTGCAACTCGAAAACAGAAGCACCCTCCAAGTATACTCTGCAAAGCATGGCCCGATGTCTATCCTAGGTACCACGGTATACCCCCATAGTCACTTGTGTATATCACTAGAAAGATAGGCAACTAGGTTTCTAGCCCACGAACAGTCACCAGGCGGGTACAGTGGACAATCGAGTAGACCACAATGAGCAGGGTATCAAGCCGGAAACCTGCCAAGGGTATCGAAAGCAAGTGGTCTGGAAGACAACTGATGACCTCGAATGGATTCGAGACCCATGAAGCTCCATGGCAAATGCAATCGATGGAATCCCAAGACAAGCCCTCTATATGTGTTCTCCACTACGATTGGTTCGGCTTTGGAGGGGTTATCTCCGCTACCTTTCTGCAAGTGACTTCGTGTTTAGCCCCTATGTTAGAGGTGGGTCCCAGATAACTTTCATGATACTAGACTTCTACACTCCTTAGCACAGACTCGTATGTTTGTTTTATAGCCTTGAAGAGTTTCCTCTCTAACCTAAATCAAGGCTCTAGCCTAATCTAGTTGATGGACACTACAAACATAAAGTCTAGTAATTTTTAATTAGCATTCTTTTTAAGGCTTGATTTCCTCAAAAGGGGTATGGTAGTGCAACTAATGTTGTTAAGACTCTTTGTGAAAAATGATGAAACTTACATGAACACTGGAAAAGAATGATTATATTTCTTATTTTTTGTTTTTTTGAAATGCTTTTAAAATTAGAAGAAAACACAACGCTATGCTAATTTCTTTTTCTTTTTCAAATAACAATGCAAAGAAAATGCCAGAAAAGAAAGTGATCTAACAAACTAAGTTTTTTTTATATTTTCTTCCAATCAAAGAAGAAATAAAAAAAGATTCTAAAATAAACTGATAAATGCACGATTAAAATGCAACTCATTTTTCTTAAAATTTCAAGCTAAAAATAAGTTTAAAAAGATAGGAAACACAAAAAATATTTTAAATGAAAAAGCAAGCTATGATGGAATACAACCTAGGCTAAAACTGCTTATGACATAGACTAGAAAGAAAAATGAAAAACCTGGGAAGTAAAAACTTGACAGGGAAGAGGAGGATTGCCTCCTCAAAATTTTCTAGACAGACACGCGACTGTCACTTCAACAACCAGCGTATGCATGTGGGCTGCCCAAAGACAGGATGCATATGCATGCGTGTAGGCCCACTACAAGCTACGTGTGCCTTTGTTTCTCCTCAAAAGAAGCAAGACAAGGGGCTAAGCTCAGGAAGGGAGTACTGGTATTGAGAACCAAAATCCATTGAAGACACAAAAACTTACTTTTTCATAAAAAGATGCAAGGAAAAAACTGATCTGAGGTTTTTACCTGACTATGGCTTGTTCAATCAAAGACCTAGAAGGACCCAAAAAATCCCTGAGAAGGATCACTTCTGCAGGGGAGAGGATGGTTGCCTCTTCCTGAGAAGGATTTCATGGGTTCTCAGACACGTAGCTAGAACTTCATCAGCGGGCGTATGCACGCGGGCTGTGTGAAGGTAGGGCGCATGTACACGCATGCAGGCCTTATACAGGCCATGTTTACCTTTATGAATTCCTAAAAAGAAAATGCAGCTAAGCAAAGAAAGTAGGGAGTACTGGTATGGAAGATCAGAATCCCTACTAGCTCAGACTCTTGCAGAAACTTAGAAAAAAAGGTGATGAAACCAATTTAAAACTACCAAAAAGTATTCCCAGAAAACCCGAGAGATCCCCAGTATGGTTGCCAATTCTGTTGTGGGTGGGAAATCCCTCCTATAGACTAGCACTAAGGGTTTTTATCATGCATGCAAAAATGACCTAAAGATTCTTACTTCTTACCATAATCCCATGCCTAAACCCCCACCACTCATATGTAAATACAAGGTTCAAGAGATTAAGTCGACGTACCTTATTTTTCATGTTTTATGTCTATCCCTTTTCACACTTGGTCGTTCTTTCACTGCAACTCTCCTCCCAATGCTGACCTGCATTCACAAAAGACAAGAAAAGAACTCCACATGCATTTGATCTATGAACTAATGGGTTAGAGATTTAATCAATCATACAATCAATATTCAAATAATGACAATCTCATATGGCAGGATGGGAAAAGCAATTCTTTTATTAACTTCACAATGATACCTTACAATGATAAAGTCAGCTACTGCTCCTCGATCCTAGTCCTGGGCTCTTCTTCCACTATCTTCCAACTGATTTTCTCTATACTTCTCTTTGCACAAGGATGGCTAAAGGTTGGGACAAAGGGAATGCTCAATCGGGTATAGTTTCTTTACTATGATTTTCCTCCTTTCAAATGGGACCCCTACCCCTTCTTTTATAGGTTATAAGGAGCTAGGTATTTGTTCGAATGACTAGCCATGCATGGTCGAAAGGTTTAGTTAGCTTACCCAAAGCTGTGTATTTTTTCATGAACTTTCCTTTTTTTGTTCTTTTGTAGGTACACGCGGGTTATCTTGGGTCAGCTAGCATGTACACGCGTGCATTAATGGAGCAGGGCATGTGGGCCTTTATAAAAGGGGATTTTAAGAAGAGTTGTTCAGTAGTGTTTTGTCAAAGAAGGAATCTGAGATGGCCTGATTCCAAGTAAGCATGTCTGGTGCAAATTAGGGTTATAACAATAGGTTCATGCAACTGGTTTTATGTGGTATTATTGAAATAATTATAGCATCATAAATTTCCTGCATCGCCATAAGTACCATATGTTTACCAATTCGTGGAAATTGTCTAAGAAAATGATGACTCCATATAATATTGATTGATGTCATAAAAACAATTAGTGCAATATTTGAAGGTAGGAATAGAATTTGAATATAACTAATTCACCTCATCATTATATTTACTTGGTTGT
>JASDQU010735675.1:82817-107012 GCA_032191745.1 Picea mariana
GCAAGTGGTCTGGAAGACAACTGAGGACCTCGAACGAATTTGAGACACATGAAGCTCCGTGGAAAATGCAATTGATGGAATCCCAAGACAAGCCCTCTATATGTGTTCTCCACTACGATTGGTTCAGCTTCGGAGGGGTTATCTCCGCTACCTTTTCGCATGCGACCTCATGTTTAGCCCCTGTGTTAGAGGGGGGTCCCAGATAATTTTCATGATACTGGACTTCTACACTCCTTAGCACAGACTTGTATGTTCGTTTTATAGCCTTGAAGAGTTTCCTCTCCAACCTAAATCAAGGCTCTAGCCTAATCTAATTGATGGACCCTACAAACATAAAGTCTAGTAATTTTTAATTAGCGTTCTTTTTAAGGTTTGATTTACTCAAAAGAGGTACAGTAGTGAAACTGATGCTGTTAAGACTCTTTGTGAAAAATGATGAAACTTACATGAGCACTGGCAAAGAATGATTATATTTCTTATTTTTTGTTTTTTTGAAATGCTTTTAAAATTAGAAGAAAATGCAACACTATGCTAATTTATTTTTCTTTTTCAAATAACAATGCAAAGAAAATGTCAGGAAAGAAAGAGATCTAACAAACTAAGTTTTTTTTTTATTTTCTTCCAATCAAAGCATAAATAACAAAAGATTCTAAAAGAAACTGATGAATGCACGATTCATGGCCCCCTGGCCATGAGGGGGAATTTGTTTTTTAAATGCAACTCATTTTTCTTAAAATCTCAAGATAAAAATAAGTTAAAAAAGATAGGAAACACAAAAAATATTTTAAATGAAAAAGCAAGCTATGATGGAATACAACCTAGGCTAAAACTGCTTATGATAGAGACCAGAAAGAAACAAGAAAAACCTGGGAAGTAAAAACTTGACAGAGAAGAGGATGATTGCCTCCTCAAAATTTTCTAGACAGACACGCCACTGTCACTTCAACAGCCACTGTATGCATGCGGGATGCACAAAGATAGGATGCATATGCATGCATGTAAGCCCACTACAGGCCATGTTTACCTTTGTTTCTCCTCAAAATAAGCAAGACAAGCGGCTAAGATTAGGAAGGGAGTACTGGTATTGAGAACCAAAATCCCTTGAAGACACAAAAATTTACTTTGATAGAAAAATATGCAAGGAAAAAGACGATCTGAGGTTTTTACCTGACTATGGACTATCCAATCAGAGACCTAGAAGGACCCAGCAGATCCCTGAGAAGGATCACTTCTGCAGGGAAGAGGATGGCCGCCTCTTCCTGAGAATGATTTCCTGGGTTCTCAGACACGTAGCTAGCACTTCATCAGCAGGCGTATGCATGCAGGTTGTGTGAAGGTAGGGCGTGTGTACACGCATGCAGGCCTTCTACAGACCTCATGTACCTTTATGAATTCCCGAAAAGGAAATGTATCCAAGCAAAGAAATCAGGGAGTACTAGTATGGAAGACCAGAATCCCTACTAGCTCAGAATCTTGCAGAAACTCAGAAAAAAGGTGATGAAACCAGTTTAAAACTACCAAAACGTATTCCCAGAAAACCCGAGATATCCCCAGTATGGTCGCCAATTCTGTTGTGGGTGGGAAATCCCTCCTACGGACTAGCACTAAGGGTTTTTATCATGCATGCAAAAATGACCTAAAGATTCTTACTTCTTACCATCATCCCATTCCTAAACCCCCACCACTCATATGTAAATACAAAGCTCAAGAAATTAAGTCGACGTACCTTATTTTTCGCGTTTTATGTCGATCCATTTTCAAACTTGGTTGTTCTTTGACTGCAACTCTCCTCCCAATGCTGACCCCCATTCACAAAAGACAAGCAAAGAACTCCACATGCATTTGATCTATGAACTAATGGGTTAGAGATTTAATCAATCATACAATCAATATTCAAATAATGACAATCTCATATGGCGGGACAGGAAATCAATTCTTTTATTAACTTCACAACGATACCTTACAATGATAAAGTTGATTACTGCTCCTTGATCTTGGTCTTGGGCTCTTCTTCCACTGTCTTCCAACTGCTTTGCTCTATACTTCTCTTTGCACAAGGATGGCTAAAGGTTGGGACAAAGTGAATGATCAATCGGGTATATTTTCTTTACTATGATTTTCCTCCTTTCAAATGGGACCCCTACCCCTTCTTTTATAGGTTAGAAGGAGCTAGGTATTTGGTCGAATGACTGTCCATGCATGGACGGAAGGTTTAGTTAACTTACTCAAAGTTGTGTGTTCTATCAACTTTCCTTTTTCATGCTTTTGTAGGTACGTGTGGGTTGTCTTGGGTCAGCTAGCATGTACATGCGTGCAATAATGGAGCAGGGTGCATGGGCCTTTATAAAAGGGATTTTTAAGAAGATTTTTTCAGTAGTGTTTTGGCAAAGAAGGAATCTGAGATGGCTTGATGCCAGGTAAGCATGTCTGGTGAAAATTAGGGTTATAACAATAGGTTCATGCAACTGGTTTTATGTGGTATTATTGAAATAATTATAGCATCATAAATTTCCTGCATCACCATAAGTGCCATATGTTTACCAATTCATGGAAAT
The DNA here is from genome assembly GCA_032191745.1 of Picea mariana. Taxonomy (NCBI): domain Eukaryota; kingdom Viridiplantae; phylum Streptophyta; class Pinopsida; order Pinales; family Pinaceae; genus Picea; species Picea mariana. Next base: position 85,373 of record JASDQU010735675.1, read on the forward strand.
TGTCTAAGAAAATGATGACTCCATATAATATTCATTGATGTCATAAAAACAATTAGTTCAATATTTGAAGGTAGGAATAGAATTTGAATACAACTAATTCACCTCATCATTATATTTACTTGGTTGTTATATAACATTATTAAACACAATTTCCTCTATCAAAATCATATTTCCCTTTTCCATGCATGACAAGAGATTTGGGACTAGACCTATTAACAAGATTCTTATAAACAGTAAGGGAAAGCACCATATGAACCAGTATTCTCATCAACATCAAGGGAAACCACAACACCCTGATGATGGGGGGGGAGCTAGAAGGAGGCACCCCTAGGATCACATATTAGCGTTATTCATTTGAAAAAACAATTTCCTCTATCAAAATCATATTTCCCTTTTCCATGCATGAAAAGAGATTTGGGACTTCCTATTCCTTAGGTTATAGGTGTTCTTTTGTCATATTTTAATTCACATACATTAACAAGTGTTGAGTGTCTATCAAGATTAGACTACCAATTGGAAACTCAACAACCTCAAACTTAACAATATCAGTAAGTGGTAAATATTTTACCATCCTTTCTTGATATGAAACATGTAATGTCCCTTGGTTGGCGACCCCAACTGGGTAATGCTACCGAAGAAACCTTTTATTTTCCTTTACTGCTCTGATACAATTTCTGTGACATTATCGGCCTTAAACAACAAGCCAGGCCAGGCAACTAAGTAACTTTGTGGAAATAATCACATATAGAACTTAACCGAAAGATAGAGATAACATCTAGTATTCACACATATAAATATATATCTATCTAATGAAATTAAACAGACATCAATACTATACTCATACACATGTTCATGCGGAAGCAACATTAACACATACATGCAACATATATATACAGGCATAACTCATTAATTATATTGAAAATACAAATACACAGCATACAATGAACAAAGAATTGGTACTTATCATTTAATAGATGACTACCAACTGCGTGTAGACATTCCACGAACCTCCTAGCCTTAGACCACGCTGCTCATCACGCTTAGTAGTGGGTCACCCCTGAGCTGGGACTAAACTCCACTGGGCAAGGGAATTCCAGGCTTGGCAAGGACAACAAGGAAGTTGCACATAACAACAAGACAGATATTTTATCCCAGGAGCCACTTACACCCACAACCCATAGACCCTCATTCCCCACATGCCTGCTCCACCCTAGGAGGGTACACCTTCATTAATACAAGTCTATCGACTACTACACCTCCCTTACCTTGGGCTTCAACAACAGGCTGGACAAGAAATATCAGAGTACTTTAGCTTCTACGAGACTCCCTCCAGAAGAACTTACTTCCCAGCAAACTCCCTCACCTGGGAGAGTTGCTCACAGGCCTAACAACCTGCTTCTTCAATTCATCTCTTATGTCAAACAGACATAGGTGATTTCAACAACATAATTCAGGTAACAAACAGGTGAATTCAACCACAAAAAATGGGTATGGACACAGAATATGACAGAAAACCAATCTTAGCCAAAACTACATTGGCATCAACCACCAACTGCTACGACACATCACGACTCAGGAAAAATACAATTTCTTTGGGATTCACAGGAAATATGCACTACAACTCTAGTGTCTACAGTTTACACTAGTGTGTGCATCAGTGGGGAGTATGGCTCTCTTCTAGGGTGGCTAACCTCGCGAGAGTGTCGACGTAATGGTTAAGCATCATGACAGTCGTGAGAATCATGAGACTGGTGAGTGAGTCGACCCCCAACGAGCTGACTTTCCCACTTAAAACTGCATGCACCCAGGTTGACACATGTCTCCCTGAAGCTACATGAGCTCCACTTAACACTCGTCCCCCTTTCCCCCAGGAACTTAGGACAACATGTTTATATCAAACCTTAGCTTCTAGGAAATAATAATATAATATTATTCCCTTATAGGTAATCCCTCTAGCTTAACCCTTATTCCTATACACTTATCCCCTTCCCCACCTAGTGGACCTTAGTCCCCCATAACTCTTTCTTCATGGAGGGTCTACACGCAGCAGTGTAATTTTATTAATGATATGTGTGTCTCCACATATACAAAATCAGGCTCATTAGCCTTAGCATCTGGCTCACCAGCCTAATAAACACATAAGGCTCTCAGCTTATAACCACTCGGCTCACCAACCTATAAGCATAATTACAATTCAGCAGGGGCTCGGCCTTGGAGTGTTACAAAACATCATCACTAGGAAACAAGGTAGCCTCCACCAACTTTTCCTATTTTTTCTTGGACATCAAACTGTGGATTATATGAAAGTGGTGTATCATGAGCCTTTGTCACTAAACAAGGCTAGGGTTATTTATCAAACAAAATGTGCTTGACAGAGATGTATTACCATAAATTTCATTGATCACACTCACAACACTCTTATTTTTCTTCTTCAAACAAGTGTATGACTAATTCTTATTAGATGTTAACCTTTTCAGTTTTTTGCCCTATTCCTCATGAATCTCATTGTGTAAAATCATATATCTATGACAAAAACCCTTACCTTGACTGTCAATATCTATTATCTCTTATTCTAGTGACTTACCTTCTTCATGTGTTACATCCTTGGAATCAATACAAGGAGGAAATGATAAAGGATGCTTATGAAAATATTCATTCAAACAATTGTCTTCAAAATAGTATGGTAACGATGTGTGAAAATCCTAGGAATATGATATCCTATTAGTGTCCTTGACAAGAATTCCTAAGAAATCTACTACACATTCCTTGGTTTCTATACAAGAAACCTCATGAGTGTACATGCCATCTTCTTTACTTTCCATTTGAATGATGGGTTCATTCTCTATTGTGCATTCCATTGATGTGACATGTTTAACCTCATAAGTGTACATGCCATCTTCTTTACTTTCGATTTGAATGATGGGTTCATTCTCTATTGTGCATTCCATTGATGTGACATGTTTGTTGAGATAGGGGCCTTATACAAGAGAAATTTTCCAATTAGTACCATCTAGATCATCATTTCCTTCAAGGGGTTATACTTTTCCATTGGGTGTCCCACCTCTCTTAATGTTAAGTCCAGTGAGTTGGTCTCACATGAATGTGAAGGTGAGAAATTTGGGGGGAGGATTAACTCTACAAATAATTCTCACATGCTAATGGTAGGTCTTCCTCTTCATAAAAGGAGAGAGCATTCAAGAACCACTCATTTATCTATTTCCTAGAAGGCCTATCACATTCATGAAATTAATGATATAATTGTTTGAATATTATATTATAATATTTGATGGACTCGCTTTTCTTTATAAAAAAAAATGAATTCATGAAATAATGCATCCACTTGATAATTATCATGAAGAACTAAGAAAACTTCCCTAAATTGCTTCCAATAGTGAATGTATTGGTTGATAATTCCATATACCAAACTTGAATCCATTCTTTCAAATTCGGGGAATATAAAACATCCTCTGCAAAGATATTTTGCAATTGGCATGAAATCACACATTTATTAGCATGTACAAATGTAGTGGTTTCCCCTTCAACATTAAATTTTAATTTTGACAATATATTAGTTGCCTTTTATAAGATGTCATTTGTTGGTTACTTCTATAGCACTACCTCAATTTACCACAAAATGATCATAACCAATGAATGAAATAAGTTATTCAGTTACATAAAATCATACATTTTATTACATTATAATCATCAAAAAAATCACAATATATAAAGAAAAACATTCCAAACAGTGAAAACATATTTTATAGTGGGAAAAACCTCAAAGTGAGGAAAAAATGAACTTTGAATGATAGTAGAACTTATATCAATCAATCTGTTCAATATTCATAGTCAAAACCCTTACCTTTAGAACAATGACTTCTTCCTATAGATTTGGAACGAATACATATTACCACCTCATTAGAACATATCATATCCTCTATTATAAAAACACCACATTACATCTCTACCCTCCTATAATCGTCTATTTTTAATATATTAAATTCTATTTGATTTCTTGGTCTACCCAATTACCAAGCAAGCCCCCTCTTGTGCTTGATTTTTCTGGTATCTACCCCAAACATTATCCAACCCTAGAATGCTTGGTAACCTTCTATATACTCCTTTGTGCTTGGTTTTCCTAGTTTTGCCTTTGTATATATGTTATTGCTACTTGTTCTCCTCATGCTCGTTGTCCTTTGACTCTTGTTGGTCATCTTCTATGTTTGGTACTTCCTTGAACTCTATCTATTCATTGTCCTTAGGTATTTGGATTGCATTTTCTATTTCTTGTTTGTCCAATGCTTCTACTTCTACCACTTTCTATGTCTAGTATTGTTGTATGATGCAGGAGCATATTTGGTTTTGGGCAATTCACATCACCCAAAAACATTTCAAATTATGTACAAGTTAATTTAGAACGAATAAGGATAGTTGCAACTCTACTCAACAACTCATGTTGTTACTCATTGTTAAAAATTGACAGAGTTGCAACTCGTTGTAACTCCGTGCTACAGGATTGGTGGTGCAACTTGTTGCAAGTCCACGCTATAGGATTGGTGCTGCAACTCATTGCAACTCATATGATGTGACTCTGTGCTATAGGATTTGTGTTGGAAATTGTATGTTGCAACTCAATGTGTTGATTCCAAACTTAGTCCCCGTAGCTCATGACAATTAAGTGCCAAGTGGAAATCATTGGTGAGGGAAGAGGAAATTAAACCGAATTGGAAAACATCTAGGCAACAAACAAACATGACTATTCATCTTCCCAATGGAAGAGGAAACAAATAAAATGACAAAAAACAACATAAAAATAACGAGAAAGGAAGATGTCTGGTTTGATTCGAGCCAGAAGAAAGGAAGGTTTTCCTTAGGTTGATTGGAAGTGACTGAGACAGCCACCAAGAATGAGATTGAGAAGAGGCAGTGTCAGTTGTAGAAGAACAACATAGTAATTGGCTCTAGTGTTATGAGAAGGATGTCTTCCTCGATTTCATTGTAATAAGGCACATTCTGAAATCAATAATAAAGGCAAGGATTCACAACCCATTTGTTTTCTTGTGGTTTTAATTGAATTATTTTGTTTCAGTATTAACAACAGTAATGAATTCTCTGTTGTGTGTTTGAATATGAGTTTTTTTGTGCATTCTGAAGGCATAGCATAGTCTTGTAGGCATTAGAATTGATTCAGGTATGTGAGATGCATCAAGTGGTATCAAAGAAGGTTCAGGTTCCTGAGTTGTGAGAGTATAGTTTCTGGAGCTAAGGCCCATGAATGTTGGTCTGAGTGAGGTTCATAAGACAACTTGTAAGGATTCCACCGCAAAGTGAAGGAGAAACACAAGGAGGTGCGATAAATAAGGAAATTGAAGAATCAAGAAGAAGAATAGAAGAGATGGAGAATAGAAGAAATGGAGAAGTTGAGTTAGATTCTGAATCTAAAGAAGAGATTGAAGTTGAAAAAAAGGTTGAGGAAGGAGACCCAACAACGTGTTTGGTATCCTTCTGGAGTAACAAAGGCAACACAAGGGTTGAATTTTTGTGCTATGATGGTAGTTTGAATACTGAATCTCTTATAGACTCGATATGTGAGCTCTAAATATACTTCAAGTATGAGAATGTTCAATATCCAAATTGTGTTTGTTTTTCCATTACGAAGTTGAAAGGACATGTTGCACTTCAGTGAGATTTGTTGCAGAAATATAGAGTAGATCATAGATTAGAGAAGATTAAAACTTGGAAGAAGATGGTTAGTAAGGTCAAAGAGAAATTTGTACATTTTGACTACCAGTAGAACTTTTGTAAAGTACATAATATTAGGCAGAAAGAGACATCCATGTGTGAATATACGGAAGAATTATTCAAGTTGTCACTCAGGTCAGGGATGAAAGAACCAGAGTATCAGAGAGTGGAAAGATACGTAAATGGACTAAGGTACAAAATTCAAAATGAGATGAGTACACATTACTTTCTAAATGTAGACGAAGCATACCAGGGTGCTTTGAAGGTGGAAGAAAATACTAACATAAGAATACGACAAAAGTTACAGGGAAAAGGAACTAGAGCTAGAGGAAGAGAAAGTGCTTCTAAATACAATAAGAAGGAGGATGAGGTGCCCCTCAGTAAAAATACAAGAGGATGAAGAATCATTGGTAGAGGCAGAGGTTTTGACCATGGTAAGTATGTAATTAAATGTTATAATTGTGGAGTAGGGGGTCACAAAGAATCAGAATGTCCAGAAAGGAAGAACGCGGCAAGAAGAAATGAAGCTAGGATGGAAGTCACCCAAGCAGATGAGGCAGAAGCTAATAATGGTAATGTGGAAGAAATCCATCAAAAAAAAGGAGAAAACCTTATGTTGAGAAGGGTATTACTCAAGCCCAAGGCAAAGGAAGCAGCAGAACCTGAACAGATAAAGAGAGTGTTCAAGACTAAATGTAAAATTCGTGATAAGTGTTGTCATCTGGTCATAGATGGTGGGAGTATAGAAAATTTGGTATCCACTAAAGTCATGGGGAAATTGAAGTTGAAAGGCATTCCACACCCCAATCCATACCTAGTTTCATGGTTGCAAAAGGGACAACGGGTGATTGTGACTAAACAATGTTTATTGAGTTTCTAGATTGGAAGTTTCAACGAACAAGTTTTATGCAACGTGATAAAGATGGATGCATGTCGTGTATTTCTTGGGAGACTATGGATGTTTGAAAGAACAATATTCCATGATGGCAGAGAGAATTCATATGAATGTTTCAAGGATGGTCAACCTTATAAGTTGGTACCAATGTTAGAAAATAATATGGAAAGTAACATCAGAAAGGGGATGAACAACAGTAATAATGAAGTTATGAACAACAATAACAACAAGAATATGCATGGAAACAACAATCAAATCATGTTATGTTTTGCTAAGGAGATCCTAAGAGATCAGAAATATAATGGTTGTTGTTTGTCTATAATACTAAAAAGGATTCAGGAGATGGAGAAAAGATATTTTATATCAGCGAAGATTCAACACTTGTTGAAGGATTTTACAGAAATTGTAGCAGATGATTTTCCAACAAGACTACCCCCATTGAGAAGTGTCTCAGACTAGATCCACCTGATACCAAGGTCGATTTTTCCAAACAAAGAACCTTACCAAATGACTCCAACAGAGAGTGAAGAGGTAAGTAGACAAGTAAAGGAGTTACTTGACAGAGGGATAATTCGAGAAATTTTGAGTCCTTGTGCAGTACTAACTGTTTTGACACTAAAAAATAATGGTGAGTGGTGGATGTGTACATATTCGTGGGCTATTAATAAAATCACCATTAAGTACAAGTTTCCTTTACTAAGAATGAATGGTATCATGGACTATTTGAGTGGCGTTGAGTAATTCACGAAGATTGAGTTGAAGAGTTGTTATCCTCAAATCCAGATCAGGGAAGGTGTTGAATGGAATACAATGTTCAATACAAAATATGGGTTGTTCAAGTGGTTAGTTATGCCCTTCAGTTTAACTAATGCAACTAGCACATTCATGAGGCTGATGAACGAAGTGCTGAAACCGTTTTTGGGAAAATTTGTTGTTGTATATTTAGATGACATTTTGATTTTTAGTAGGATAAAAGAGAAACATTTGGAGCACATGAAGAAGGTGTTACATCGATTGGAAGAGGAGTAATTGTTGATAAATCTGAAGAAGTGTACTTTTTTCCAAAAGGAACTTGTATACTTAGGTTTTGTGGTTTCCTGATCAGGATTTATGAGCGAAACGAAATGAAAACACTGATCTATAATATTAACAAAGAGATACAGTGAATAATAACAGAGATATAGTAAAACTTGACTTCTATTAAATGAGAAATATGTTGAAATTGTAAAAATACAGACTAAAACAAGATTGCTAGAATGGTGGCAGCTTATCTCTGAGAAGAGATGTGATGGCTACGCTCATTCACAAGAAGATCATTACAATGAGGCTCCAAATGAATTTTTACACCAAACATGAATTCCAAAACCATATACATCCAAAAACCTAACCCTAGGAGATGAAGCACCAAAATTCATGTGGGCCCCGTTGGGGTAAGTTGGTACATCAACTTCTCGGGGTCGTAATTTTTGCATACAATCTTTGTTTTAGGCGCACAATAGCTCATTGGAAAGGTATATCCAAGGAATACACATTATTCCATCACACTCTAACTCTGTTTATCATGTGATTTTGGTGGGCCCAAAAAATGTTGTTTAGGGCCTCAAAATGATCCCAAAATTTTAGGACCCGAAAAGCTAGAAAAAAACTACCAAGATAAAAAAATGTAATTGTCAAGATGAAAGTTGTATGTGGGCTAGTTAGAAGAGGTGGTTGTCCACCGATATCCACTTGTATCAATCCTACCTCCTTAGGAAGCAATGTTCTCCATTTCATTGAGTTCCCCCATCATATGAGGAAACTTTTATTGAATTTGGCCTCGAGTGAGCCACTTGCCTTGGTGCAGGAGTTGCCCCACTTTGATAACTTGATAAAGTCGAAGCTTCTATTGGAGAGTTCCCTTGACCTATTTTTCCATGATCTAGTCATTGTATTCATGTTACATACAGTTTGGGTTGAGCTATGTTGGTGTCATTTGTTCTGTTATCTTTGAGGTGTCCAACAAGGGTGGAAAGTATGGCCGAAGGAGGTCCACATTAAACACTAGGTGCAAGCCAAGGAAGGGGGAAATGTTGAACTCAAAATCATTATCACCCACAACCTTGGTGATGGTGTGAGGTCCATAATGGAGAGGACAAAGGTTCCAATGGGGTCATATAAGGAATTCTTTCTGCAAGTGCAACCAAACTTTATCTCCCACCTGAAACTTGTGTGGCACCCAGTGTTGATCATGGCATTGCTTGTACTTAGCATTGGACTTATGTAAAATATCCTACACATGTTGGCAGATGTGTTGGATTCGTTGAATGAATCAGGTGTATTTTTTGGCTTCGATTTGTGCATGGGATGATTATGCCTCTGTGGATGCAAGGACTAGTGCAACATCCATGGGGCCCAATGGTTGAAATCCCATCCCCACCTGAAAGGGGTTGTGGCTAGTTGAGCTATGTATGGCTCTGTTGTAACTTTGTTGAACATAGAGAAGACTCTCATCCCATGTGCATGGATTATTGGAATTGTACATGTGAAAAATATGCACGATCATCCTGTTGATGACCTCGGTTTGGCCATATGTCTATGGGTGGAAGGTCATGGATTTGGTGAGCTTGGTGTCCATACATGACCATAAGCTCAACCAGAATGTGCTGAGGAAATGGATTTCCTGATCAAAGATGATGGTTTTTGGTATCCCAAAATGTACCCATACTCGTTCGAAGAAGAGATTAGAGTGGCCTCTACTGTGATTCTCTTCTTGCAAGCGACTAGAATAACCATCTTAGAAAATCAATCAAAAAGCACGAAAACATAGTCATTTCCCTGCTTGGTTGAAGGAAGGCATGCCATGTAGTCCATTGAGATGAATTCCAAGGGCCTATCGGGAATAGGAAGAGGGGTGTACATGCCTTTTTTCTTAATTTTTGGTTTGGCTATGGTGCAATTCATGCAGGACCTGATATACTTGCTGACATCCTGTCGAAGTTTTGGTCAATAGAAATGTTGTTTCAACACTGCCATTGTCTTCTCTACACCGAAGTGTCCTGCCACACGAATGTAGTGAGATTCCAAAATTAGATTCTCTCGCTTTCTTGATGGAACATAAAGATGGCCCAAATGCCACAACAATCCATCTTGCAGATGAAAATTAGTGACAATTGTCTTTGTTCCCAACATCTGGTAGGTAGTAACAAAGTGAGTGACTTGTAGAGCTGGGGCCATCCAGAGGTCTCATGTCCATAGGAGTGTAGCATCATTGTTAGTGTGGCGATTGGATTTCAGCTAAGGAAGTCAACAACGTGATCGATGCTCCTTGTCTTATACTTGATCTTGAAATGGAACTACTAAAAGTATGTGGACCATTTATGATGGTGGTCATTCTGCAATTTTCCTTGTGTCTGCATGAACTACAGAGGCTTATGATCAGTGTGGATGATTGTATCCTTCCCGAGAATGCAATGCCTCCAATGGTGGCATGCGTTTACAATGGAGTACATTTATTTTTCGTAAGTGGGGTACTTACGAACAATATCTGATAACGTCTCACGATGATAGGCCACAAGATGTTCATGCTGAGTGAGAACTGCACCCACAACATAGTTTAAAGCATCTGTCTCAATCTAAAAAGGTTTTTGTAGGTTGGATAATGAGAGCACTCAGGCTGAGCACAAGTGTTTCTTCAAATCATCGAACTCTTTTTGTTGCGATTGGCCCCACATGATTTTTTCCTTGCAACTACCCCTAGTCACTTGGCTAAGGGCCCATGCAATGTGGGAGAATCCCAACACAAACATGTGATAGAAATTGGCAAGGCCTAAGAATCTTTGAAGCTCAATGAGTGTGGTTGGGGTTGGAAAATCATGGATGACCTAGACCTTGGATGGATCGACATGCACCCCATGCTCATCAACAATGTAGCCTAGGTACTGGACCTTGTTCATGCCGAAGGATCATTTTTCCAAATTTTCATATAGCTTGTGTTGCCACAGAGTGTGCGGAACCTCTTGACTGTGTTACAAGTATTCCGCCCAGTTCTTGTTGAAGATGAGGATGTCATCCAAATACACCACAACAAAATAATTGGTGAAAGTTCACAAGATATCGTCCATCATCCTCATGAAATTTGATGGGGAATTTATCAAGCCAAAGGGCATGACCAACCATTCAAAAATACCTTCTTTGGACTTGAAGGCAGACTTCCATGCATCAACATGCTCTATTGGGACTTGGTGGTAGCCAGACTTCAGATCAATCTTATTGAAGTATTTGGCACCCTTGAGCTGGTCTAGGAGATCGTCAATTTGGGGAATTTGGTACCGATTCCTTACTGTGATTTTATTTAGGGCTCAGTAATCAATGCGAATTCATCAGGACCCATATTTCTTTTGCACAAGCATGATTTGGTTTCCACAAGGTGATGATCTTGGGCAGATGTGCCTCTTTTTTGAGCAGCTCTTGGATTTGGCACTTGATTTCCTCATTTTCGGATAGAAAGCGGTGATAGCCCGGTCCATTGGGTAGTGGTGCATCGAGGGTCATATCGATTGAGTGCTTCATCTTACAGTACAGAGGTACCCTAATGGGTGAGGAGAATATTTCTTATATCCCTCCACGACCTTATCCACTTGTGTCTGCTCCGTATAGAGACATGTTGCAGAGGCCATGGATGTGGCTACCCCTCTGCAACCTTCCACTCACTTTGACCGCAAATCACAAAGAATACAAACTTACCAGTCTGAGAGATGACCTTCTTGCATTTATTGGAAGAGATCAAGGAAATGGAAGTAGATGGGACTACCTCAGGTGTCCTGTATACTTTCTTATCCAAAGTATTAATAACACTACGAAGCCTAGAATCATATACAACATGACATTTCCATAAATAATGTCGGCCAAAAATAACATCACAAACTTCAAGGGGGGTGACATCACACAATACCTCATATCTTAAGGGATTGATGTCATAGTTCAGGAGACACTGTTGGTTGACACGAAGATCGCTCCCTTGGGGGATCCATCCAATGGTGTATGGTTGTGGGTGTGGTGATGTCGACAAGGCCAACCGCTTGATGACCTCTACTAAGATGAGGTTCTTTTGGCTACCTCTATCAATGATGAAGTGCAAAAGAGTACCCTTCACCCTCATATGTGAATGAAAGAGGCGCTCACCTTCCTCTGGTTCATCAGGTTCGTCAGGATGGACCCTGGTGGTGGTAGCAACAATGGCACTAGGTTTTGCATCAATGATCTGTATCCCTTTTTCTAGTTCTGACTTAGAGTCAGAGCCTGCATATGATTCAAAGGCTTTCACCTCGGCCACCAATGGTTTCTTTGAGTAGCGTTCAACAGTGTTATGCCAGGGGCTCTTATGGAACTCGCACCATTTCCCAGTGTCTTTCTTTGTCTTCCTATTGTCCTTCTTTATTTACGGTTTGGACTGGTTGTCCTGAGGCTATCCATTCTTTCTCTACCCTTTTTTCTATGGTTTGGGGCCGCCTTTTCCCTGCTTCTGGTGTGAGGGGTTTGTAGACCCAAACTTTCGTGTCTTTTGTTTTAGCTTCTGCTCAATTTTGATGGCATATCAATGGGTTGTGTCCAAGGATGAAATGTACAAAAAATTCATTTCCGTTTGGATGTATATATGCAGGCCACCGCGGTACTTGAGCACCAGATGTCACTAAGAGTATTTGATACCCATGTTGGTATTCAAGGTATGGAATACATTAGTGAACTATGGCACTGTTTGGTCCCTTTCCTACTGCAATGTGGTCCATCTTGTATATAAGTCATCATAACTTCCAACGGGGTAGTATTGTTCCTTAATAGAATCCTTGAAGGAACCCCAAGTGGGTGCAACTACAAATAATGGAGATCCCTATGTTTCCTTTTGTTCATAGATAGTCTCCCACCAATCTTTGACACGGGGGATGACTTTGAGGAGTGAAAATGTAATATTTTATCTATCAGAAAAGTTGTGGATAGAAAAATACCATTCTATAAGGTTTAACCATTTGTCTACAACATATGCATCTATTTGACCTTCAAATATAGGAATATTAAAATTGATATATACCTTGAAGGGGGTGGCTCCTCTGCTTGAGGTAGATAAGTTGCCTATTGGCAGCCGTCGAAGGATTTACGCAAAGTTATCCATCATATCATTCCTTTGTCACGAGAGGGCTTCCTCAAGCAATAGTTTAAAGGGATCTCATGCCCCATCATATCTATTTTCTCCTCCCATGGGTGGTCATCGATTTTGGTGAGGCCGATCTTGCAAAGGCTCAATTGGTTCAAGTCCCAACTGCTTATACCTTGACCTCGTTGGGGACCTGCATATAGAAACAAATGAAGAGCAGACCGCTCTGATACCACTAATCCGGATTTATGAGTAGAATGAAATGAAAACACTGATCTATAATATTAACATAGATATATAGTGAATAATAACAGATATATAGTAAAACTTGACTTCTATTATATGAGAAATATGATGAAACTATAAAAATAGAGACTAAAACAAGCTTGCTAGAATGGTGGCAGTTTATCTCTGAGAAGAGATGTGATGGCTATGCTCATTCACAAGAATATCATTACAATGAGGCTCCAAAGGAATTTTTACATCAAACATGAATTCTAAAACCCTAGACATCCAAAAACCTAACCCTAGGAGATAAAGCGCCAAAATTCATGTGGGCCCCATTGGGGTAAGTTGGTACATCAACTTCTCAGGGTCGTAACTTTTGCATATGATCTTTGTTTTAGGTGCACGATAACCCTTTGGAAAGGTCTATCTGAGGACTACACATTATGTTGTCACACTCTAACTTCATCTATAGTGTGACTGTGGTGGGCCCAAAAAATGTTGTTTAGGGCCTCAAAATGACCATGGAAGTTTAGGACCCGAAAAGCTAGAATAAAACTTCCTAGATAAAAAATGTAACTACCAAGATGAAAGTTGTATGTGAGCCAGATGGAAGAGGTGGGTGGCCATTGATATCCAACTAGATCATTTCCAAAGAAGGTTTGAAGATGGACCCCGATAAGGTAAGAGAAATATTGGATTGGCAAACACCAAAATTCACTTTTGACGTGCAGAGTTTCCATGGATTAGTGAGTTTCTTTAAGAAGTTCATTCGAAATTTCAATCAGATTTGTGTGCCTCTTACTGAATTCAGGAAGAAAGACACATTTTAGTGGACAACAATAGCAACAAAGTCATTTGAATATTTGAAAAAGAAGGTGATAGAACAACCATTATTAGAACTTCTAGATTTCAATAAGGTATTTCAAGTAGACTATGATGCAAGTGGGACAACAATTGGAGCAGTTTCGAGCCAAGAAGATAGACCGGTAGCCTTTTTTAGTGAAAATTTGAATGAAACGAGGAAGAAATACTCTTTTTATGATCAAGAATTTTATGTTATCATTCAGGCCCTGAAAAAAATGGCAACATTACTTGCTTCCAAAGGAGTTTGTTTTGTTTATTGACCACAAGGCATTGCAGTACATTAACATCCAAGGTAAATTAAATTAGAAACATTCTAAATGTGTAGATTTTTTACAAAGTTATATGTTTGTTTTAAAACATAGTTCAAGGAAATCAAACAAGATTGTTGATGCATTGAGTCAGAGGACAGTATTGCTAAATACCATGTCAGTTGTAGTGGTAAGTTTGGAATGTGTGAAAGGGTTGTATGAAGAGGATGCAGATTTTTCATATGTTTGGAAGGCATGCAGATAACCATGGAGTATGGACCGAACACCACTCTTAGAATACCACTTTCAAGAAGGCTTCTTATTTAATAAACAACAGTTATGTGTTTCACGGAGCTCAATATGGTTGAACCTCATTAGAGAGTTTCACAGTGGTGGTTTAGAAGGACATTGTGGCATGGAAAAAACCACATCATTGGTGAAAGAATGGTACTTTTGTCCCAACATCAACAAAGATGTCAGGAAATGTTTTGAGTGTTGTAGGGTTTTTTATGCAGGAGCATCTCCTCCAAAGTCAAAGACGCAAGCATGGAGGCAGGGACATGACATCTCAACATTAAATTCAGAAGTAAATCGAGTTGTAGAGATATTTTGGAAACAACATTTTTAAATATCTCATTCTTGTAAAGTTGTATAGGATTGTAAGGGGTTTCAGATATAGAGTGTTGACTCTTATCTGGAAATAATTGTTAGTTATTGTAATAGGACAAAGTAGGTAACCGCTATGACTTGATAGGATAGGTTGCAGACAAGACGAGAGAGCTCATGGAGCCAGTCCTTATATAGTTTGTTGTTGCATTGTAAAAGTATTATGAGATAGAGATCAATAGAGCAGAGTAGAATAGAAGAAAGATGTAGGGAAGAACTGCAATGTATGTAATTTGTTTCATGAATGAATAGAACAGACAAAATTGTCCCAAATCTTGGATTGTGTTCATTTTAATGTGTGATTGAATGAATGTTTCATTCTGTGTATGTCATTTATTTCATGTATGATTGTTCGAGAAGTTGATCGTATGAGTTTGTGACGAAATTGGATAAGTTTCGATTGTTTCTCTTCTGAAACTCGTATGCAAGGTGTGCATCTAGAATGCAAGGAGTGCATAGAATGAGTCTCAGATTGACTCGGAAGAGTTCAGAGAGAGAGTAGAGGAAACTTAGGCCAGGTGCAAGGAGTTCACAATGTCAAGAAGCGACCAAGCATTCAAGAACCAGAACAGAGGAACGCCAGGGGGGAGAGAAGAATTTATTTTCAAGAAATCCTTCAAACTGAGTTATCAAAATCACTAAACGCAAGGAGTGCATGGGAAGTCAAAATCCTGTAAGGATCAATCTCAGAAGGGATAGAAATTTTCATAAGTGTTGACAAGATCCAAGAGTCGGACTCATAAGAGGAGAAAATGTCGATACCTTTGAAGACTGATAAATCTTCTAAGTCGAAAGAAATCAGAAATTTAGGAGAGAGAGCGACAATGTCCATTGGATCATGGCACATAGGATCAACAATCATCTAATCAGAGCAAGGTGCATGAACCTTATCACTTTTCACATGCAGGAGGGAGAACCTACCAAAGTTTTGAAGTCCTGAAGTAGTTTGGGACTATCCATCATCAAGGAAGACAGGTGGTGCATGATCCTCGACTCTAGAAGTTTGTGGATGAAGAGGAGGTGAAACACCTGAAGTAGGATCTTGACCATTGATCACCAGGAGGTACATGTCAACAGATCATCAGCTTCGAGAAATCTATTCGAGAGTTGTTCAGTTGAGATTTGAGACTCCCGAAGTGCGAAGAGCTGAAGAGATGAGACTCGTCGATCTACAAGGGGACACTTGTCAACAAATCACAAGCTCAATGTAAATTGTAGTGGGGTTTCAGTTGAGAACTGAGACTACCGAATCACGAAGACTCGAAGTGAATCTGGACCATTGGATCTAGAGGAGACGTGGCGTGAATATGTGGACTCTAGGTAAAGACCCAAAGTAATCCTCGATCGTCGGATCAAGTGGACATGCGTCAGTGGATTATAGCCTTCGGATAAAAGCCATTGGGAAAAGGGGTGAAGTTTTAGATTTGATATCTCAGAAGTCTGAAGACCTGAAAGAGATCTCGACCGTTGAACGAGAAAAGGGCCACAAGACCATTTATCTAGTTGAAATGTCAAACACCCGAAGTAGAAGCAGGTCCATTGATTTAGGAGGACAAGTGTCTGCATATTGTCAACTCTGGAAGATTGACGTACAGAGGAAAGCAGGGTTTGAGACTTGAAAAATCTGAAGTCCAAAATCATGAAGGAGATCACATCCATTGATTTAGGAGAGGTCGATATGGTCTGTGGATTTAAAAAGGGAAGATCCGAACCAACAGTTTAGATAGTACTGTCAAGATCAGGAGATCGATGGTCCCGTAGAATTGCAGGGACAAGAGTTGCGTGAAATTCCTCAACTTTAAGGGTGGGCCGCAATCCAAACTATGGTTTTGGCAAGAGGACGTTTGGAGGCTCGAAGATAATTGCGGGTTGAAAAGTAGTTTGATCCAAAAACTCTTTGGTCACGCCCACAATCGAATGGTCATCAAAGGTCATCGCCCAAGGTCACATCAAGAGGGGGATTATCAGAAAAAGGAGCTAACACCCAGTACTCTGAGATTTTGCAGGAGAGAAAGAGGGAAGGTTGTGGGTGCTATTAGACCTTCACCAAGAAGCCAAAAGGGCTTGTGTTTAGATACAGAAGAAGTCCATTAAGGTTTCAGAGGTTCATTTGACTCAAGAATCGAAGATCCTTGACTGGGAGGCTGTGTAGCCCTACGGGGGAGTAGGGGGCTGCATCAGGTGGTATCAGAGCTAATATTGAGTTTGTTTGCAAAAAATAGACAAAGGAGAAAGGAGGTAAGTTGGTATCAATTGTAGTACCAATAAAATTTGATTTATGTTTGTAGGCATTAGAAGGTGACGTAGTGAAATCATGCCACCCAAGAGGCATAGGGAGAATCCAAAAATGGAAGAAAAAATGAGGCGACTCCGAATGAGACTGGACACCATGGAAAAAACACAGAGAAGAGAACTAGACGCTGAAGATATCAGTGAAGCTGAGAGCGAAGAGATAGAAGTCGAAGAAAATGTAGCCGAGGATGCTGCACAAGATCACTTATTAAAATTTGTTTCAAGAATAGGAGCCAGAGCAAGAATAGAGGTAACAATGTATGAAGCCAATTTAGCAGTTGAAGAATTGTTGGATTGGGTACATGCTATGGACAAATACTTCGATTATGAATATATCGAAGAAGACAAGATGGTGAAGCATGCAGTGAAAAGATTGAAAGCTAATGCAACACTATGGTGGGATGAACTGCAAGTTGAACGAAGGAGCAATGGTAAGCAGAAAATTAAAATTTGGGATAGGATGGTAGCCAAGCTGGAAGCCAAATTTATGCCAAAGGATTACCAAATCAATATGTTCAGGAGATTACAGAACCTGAGACAAAAAATATTATCAGTGAAAGAATACACTGAATAATTTTATAGACTAAACATCAGGGCTAGAAAGAAAGAGAATGAAGATGAAAAAATAGCCAGGTGTATCAATGGGTTGAGATATGAAATCCAAGAGGAGATCAACATGATGTTTGTTAGTAAATTTGAGGATGCTTATCAAGTAGCCTTGAAAGATGAAGAGAAATTGGCCAAGAAATAAAGCCAACAAAACAGAGGAGGAAATTCAAGCAGAGGTAAGGGAACCAACAGAGAAAAGTTATAGAAACCAAAGCATGAAGTTGGAAAACAACATGGTCATGCTGAGAAAGGTGGAAGTTCTAAAGAAGGACAACATTGAGAAAGAATATATTTTTCCAAAGGACGAGGAAGAGCCATAGGAGGTGAAGTTAGATGTTATACCTGTGGAAAATCAGGGCACAAGTCTTGGGAATGTTCCGAGAGAAAGAAAGAAGGAGGAGGCGAAGCACACATTGTTGAAGCATAGAAACATGTGGAAGCAGAAGAAAACGAAGGAGGAATGAACCTCATGATGAGGAAAGTTATTAATAAACCAAAGAAGGAGGTAGAGGAACCAGTTCAACGAACAAGTCTGTTCGGGGCTGCTTGCAAGACGAAAGACAGAGTTTGCAAGGTGATCATAGATAGTGGGAGCGCTGACAATATAGTATCCATAGAGATGGTGGAGAAGCTGGAGTTGAAGGAAACTGCACATCCACACAAGGTATCATGGTTGCAGAGGACATCAAGTAATGGTAAGTCAACAATGCCAAGTTGAATTTAAAATAGGAGGTTATAGGGATGAAATATTATGTGATGTAATTCCTATGGATGTCTGTCATATTTTATTGGGGAGACTGTGGCTGTTGGATAGAAAATTTATTCATGATGGGAGGAAGAATACCTATACCCTAGAAAAGAATGGTAGGACACATATGTTGTTACCAATAGAAGACAAAGAGAAAAAGAGGGAAGCTAGTTCAAGTATACTTCTCATGAGTGAGAAGGAACTCTTGAATGGAGTCAAGAAGGAAAAAGAAATACAGTTTGCTATAGTAAGGAAGCCTAGAGATATCCTTACAAATACTTATGTGGAAGATTTACCTGAAGAAATCCAGGAACTCTTAGAAAACTTTGTTGACATAGTAATGGATGAGTTACCTCACTCATTGCCACCCATTAGGAATATAAGCCATCATATTGACCTTATTCCAGGAGCTAGTTTACCAAACAAAGCAGCTTATAGGTTGACACCTAGAGAGAATGAGGAAGTCAAAAATCAAGTCCAAGAGTTATTGGATAAAGGTTTAGTCAGGAAAATTTTAAGCCCATGTGCAGTACCAACTGTTTTAAGTCCAAAGAAGGATGGAGGATGGAGAATGTGTATAGATTCCAGAGCCATCAACAAGATAACCATTAGGTATAGATTCCGTCTACCAAGGATGGATGATTTGATGGATTATTTGAGTGGAGCAAGCTATTTTTCCAAGATAGACTTGAAGAGTGGATATCATCAAATAAGAATGAGAGAAGGAGATGAATGGAAAACAACATTCAAGACAAATGAAGGATTGTTTGAATGTTTGGTCATGCCATTTGGGTTGACAAATGCACCAAGCACATTTATGAGACTAATGAATGAAGTATTGAAAGGATTCATAGGCAAATTTGTCATAGTATATATGGATGACATACTAATCTTCAGTAAGATAAAGAAAGAACACTTAAGACATTTGACATCATTGATGGAAAAGTTGCAACAAGAAAAATTGCTGATAAATCTAAAGAAAAGCTCTTTTATGAAGAAAAAACTCATATACTTGGGTTTTGTGATCTCTTCAAATGAATTGAAGATGGATCCAGAAAATGTGAGAGCAACCAAAGAATGGCCATCACCAAGCAATATATTTGAGGTAAGAAGTTTTCATGGGTTAGCGAGTTTTTATAGAAATTTTATCAGAAATTTCAGTGGTATATGTACACCCATGTTGGACACTGTGAAGAAGAAACACAAGTCTTTCAGTTGGACAGAGGAAGCTGAAATTTTTTTCAAAGTGTTGAAGGAGAAGATCATAGAACAACCAATTCTGGTCTTACTAGATTTTGGGAAAACATTTCAAGTGATATGTGATGCAAGTGGATTAGCTATTGGAGAAGTCTTGAGTCAGGACAATAAGCCAGCTGATTATTTTAGTGAGAAGCTGAATGACACAGAGAAGAAGTATTCCACGTATGAAAAATAATTTTATGCAATGATTCAAGCTTTGAAGAAGTGGAGGCACTATCTAATTCCTAAAGAATTTGTCTTGTACAGTGATAACCAAGCTTTGTAGTTTATTACTAGGCAAGAAAAGTTGAATCAGATACATGCTAAATGGGTAGAATTTATGCAAAATTTTACTTTTATTATCAAACATATTGTTGGAATTGCCGACAAATTTGCAGATGCTTTGAGCAGGAGGATTTTAATTGTATAAGAACTCCAAGTGGAGACCTTAGGGTTTGAACACCTCAAGGAGATGTATCGAGAAGTTCCATATTTTAAGGAAGCTTATGAGGCATGCAAGAATCCTTTGTTGGGAGACAAAATCCCATGGAATGAATATTTGATCCACGATGGATTATTATTTAAAAGAAGCCAACTATGCATACCAAAATTCTCAATCAGAGATAGCCTGTTGAAAGAGAAACACAATGAAGGTTTAGCTGGACAATTTGGTCATGATAAGACATTTTCACAACTAAGTAATTCGTATTGTTGGTTGAGCATGAGGAAGAGGTGAAAAACTTTGTGAACAAATGCAGAATTTGTCAGTATGAAAAAGGAAGACATCAAAACACTAGTTTGTATCAGCCATTACCAATTCCAGAGAGGTCATGGGATGCAATCAGTATGGATTTTTTGTTGGGATTGCCTAGAACTCAGAAAGGAAGTGATTCCATATTTGTTGTGGTGGACAGATTTTTGAAAATGGCACATTTCATACCATGCCAGAAGACAAACGATCCTACACATATAGCCAATTTGTTTTTCAGAGAAGTAGTGAGACTACATGGATTGCCTAGGGGTGTAGTCTTAGACAAGGACACCAAATTTGTAGGACACTTTTGGAGGACTCTATGGAAGATTCTGGGGACAAACTTATCCTTTAGTTCAGCATATCACCCTTAGACAGATGGACAGACTGAATTAGTAAACATGAGTCTGGGAAACTTGTTAAGAAGTTTAGTCACTGAGCAGGGTCGTCAATGGGATCAGATTCTGGCACGAGTAGAATTTGCATTTAACAATTTAGTGAACAGAAGCACAGGGAAAATTCCATTTGAAATTGTGTATGGTATATAGCCGAGAGGGATTACAGAGTTGAGAGATCTTAATCAAGATGAGTTTAGAAGTGCTGGAGAAGAGGATTTTGCAACTGAAATGAAGAAACTCCATGGCAGACTCAGAGAGAAGCTATAGGACAACAACCTGAAATATAAGAACAAAGTTGAACAAAAGAGAAGAGAAGTTCAATTCGAGGTGGGAGATGAAGTTTTAGCTCATTTGTGAAAAGAAAGGTTTCCAAGGGGAACGTATAACAAGTTGAAGATGAAGAAGATAATAACTTGCAGGATTCTCAGAAAATTCGCAGCCAATGCTTATGAAATTGAGTTGTCGGACAATGTTGGGATATCACCGATATTCAATGTTGCAGACCTGTATCCTTACAGTAGATATGAGGTAGGAGAATCAAATGATCAGAAGGAAGTTCAATGGGAAGAACAATTTCCCACGGCAGAAAAACATCAGATGGAGAAAATCATTGAACAAAGAGATGGAAACAAGACCAGGATGAAGGCATATCCTGAATATTTAGTGAAGTAGAAAGATCATCCAATGGAAGATGCAAGCTGGGTCATAGAACCTTATATTTTGAAGTGTGTAAAAATAGTACAGGAGCTCATGGACGGGATTCCATGAAAATTTTAACCAGAGGAGTATGATTTAGGAGCATCGCCTCCAAAGTCAAAGACGCAAGCATAGAGGTA
>JASDQU010735675.1:107062-138439 GCA_032191745.1 Picea mariana
ACGGACCAATATTCTCATCAACATCAAGGGTAACCACAACACCTTGATGACAGGGGGGGAGCTAGAAGGAGGCACCCCTAGGATCACATATTAGCGTTATTCATTTGAAAACACAATTTCCTCTATCAAAATCATATTTCCCTTTTCCATGCATGACAAGAGATTTGGGACTTCCTATTCCTTAGGTTATAGGTGTTCTTTTTTGTTATTTTAATTCACATACATTAACAAGTGTTGAGTGTCTATCAAGATTAGACTACCAATTGGAAACTCAACAACCTCAAACTTAACAATATCAATAAGTGGTAAATATTTTACAATCTTTTCTTTATAGGAAACATGTAATGTCCCTCAGTTGGCGACCCCAGCCGGGTAATGCTACCAAAGCAACCTTTTATTTTCCTTTACTGCTCTGATACAATTTCTGTGACATTCTCTTAAACAACAGGCCGGGCCATGTGACTGAGTAACTTTGCGGAAATAATCACATATAGAACTTAACCGGAAGATAGAGATAACATCTGGTATTCACACATATAAATATATATCTATCTAATGAAATTAAATAGACAACAATACTATACTCATACACATGTTCACGTGGAAGCAACATTAACACATACATGCAACATATATATACAGTCATAACTCATTAATTATATTGAAAATACAAATACACATCATACAACGAACAGAGAATTGGTACTTATCTTTTAATAGATGACCACCAACTACGTGTAGACCTTCCATGAACCTCCCAGCCTTAGACCACACTACTCATCATGCTCAGCAGTGGGTCACCCCTGAGCTAGGACTAAACTCCACCAGACAAGGGAATTCTAGGCTTGGCAAGGACAACAAGGAAATTGCACAGAACAACAAGAAGGATATTTTATCCCAGGAGCCACTTACGCCCACAACCCATAGACCCTCATTACCCACATGCCTGCTCCACCCCAGTAGGGTACACCTTCACTAATACAAATCCATCGGCTACTACACCTCCCTTACCTTGGGCTTTAGCAACAGGCTGGATCGGATGTATCAGAGTATTATAGCTGCTATGAGGCTCCCTCCAGAAGAACTCACTTCCCAGCAAAATCCCTCACCTGGGAGAGTTGCTCACTGGCCTGACAACCTGCTTCTTCAATTCATCTATTATGTCAAACGGACACAGGTGATTTCAACAACATAATTCGGGTAACACACGGGTGAATTCAACCACAAAAAATGGGTATGGACACCGAATATGACAGAAAACCAAGCTTATCCAAAATTGTGTTGGCATCAACCGCCAACTACTATGACACATCACGACTCAGGAAAAATACAAGTTCTTCGGGCTTCACAGGAAATACGCAGGACAACTCCAGTGTCTATAGGTTACACTGGTGTGTGCATTAGTGGGGAGTATGTCTATCTTCTAGGGTGGCTAACCTTGCGAGAGTGTCGACACAATGGTTAAGTATTGTGACAATCGTGAGAATCATGAGACTGGTGAGTGAGCCGACCCCTAACGAGATGACTTTCCCACTTAAAACTGCATGCACCCAGGTTGACACATGTCTCCCTGAAGCTACATGAGCTCCACTTAACACTCGTCCCCCTTTCCCCTAGGAACTTAGGACAACATGTTTATATCAAACCTTAGCTTCTAGGAAATAATAATATAATATTATTCCTTTATAGGTAAGCCCTCTAGCTTAGCCCCTATTCCTAGACACTTATCCCCTTCCCCACCTAGTGGAGCTTAGTCCCCCATAACTCTTTCTTCATGGAGGGTCTACACGCAACAGTGTAATTTTATTAATGATATGTGTGTATTTACATATACAAAATCAATCTCATTAGCCTTAGCATCTGGCTCACCAGCCTAATAATCACATAAGCCTCTCAGCTTATAACCACTTGGCTCACCATCCTATAAGCATAATTACAATTCAGCAGGGGCTCAGCCTTGGAGTGTTACAAAACATCATCACTAGGAAACAAGGTAGCCTCCACCAACTTTTCCTAATTTTTCTTAGACATCAAACTGTGGATTATATGAAAGTAGAGTATAATGAGCCTTTGTCACTAAACAAGGCTAGGGTTATTTATCAAACAAAAATGTGTTTGATAGAGATGTATTACCATAAATTTCATTGATCACACTCACAACACTCTTATTTTTCTTCTTCAAACAAGTGTATGACTAATTCTTATTAGATGTTAACCTTTTCAGTTTTGTGCCCTATTCCTCATGAATCTCATTGTGTAAAAGCATATATCTATGACAAAAACCCTTATCTTGACTATCAATATCTATTATCTCTTATTCTAGTGACTTACCTTCTTCATGTGTTACATCCTTGGAATCAATACAAGGAGGAAATGATAAAGGATGCTTATGAAAATATTCATTCAAACAATTATCTTCAAAATAGTATGGTAACGATGTGTGAAAATCCTAGGAATATGATATCCTATTAGTGTCCTTGACAAGAATTCCTAAGAAATCTACTACACATTCCTCAGTTTCTATACAAGAAACCTCATAAGTGTACATGCCATCTTCTTTACTTTCCATTTGAATTATGGGTTCATTCTCTATTGTGCATTCCATTGATGTGACATGTTTAACATCATAAGTGTACATGCCATCTTCTTTACTTTCCATTTGAATGATGGGTTCATTCTCTATTGTGCATTCCATTGATGTGACATGTTTGATGAGATAGGAGCCTTATACAAGAGAAATTTTCCAATTAGTACCATCTATATCATCATTTCCTTCAAGGGGTGATACTTTTCCATTGGGTGTCCCACCTCTCTTAATGTTAAGTCCAGTGAGTTGGTCTCACATGAATGTGAAGGTGAGAAATTTGGGGGGAGGATTAACTCTACAAATAATTCTCACATGCTAATGGTAGGTCTTCCTCTTCATAAAAGGAGAGAGCATTCAAGAACCACTCATTTATCTCTTTCCTAGAAAGTCTATCACATTCATGAAATTAATGATATAATTGTTTGAATATTATATTACAATATTTGATGGACTCACTTTTCTTTATAAAAAAAAATGAATTCATAAAATAATGCATCCACTTGATAATTGTCATGAAGAACTAAGAAAACTTCCCTAAATTGCTTCCAATAGTGAATGTATTGGTTGATAATTCCATATACCAAACTTGAATCCATTCTTTCAAATTCGGGGAATATAAAATATCCTCTGTAAAGATATTTTGCAATTGCCATGAAATCACACATTTATTAGCATGTACAAATGTAGTGGTTTCCCATTCAACATTAAATTTTAATTTTGACAATATATTAGTTGCCTTTTATAAGATGTCATGTGTTGGTTACTTCTATAGCACTACCTCAATTTACCATAAAATGATCATAACCAATGAATGAAATAAGTTATTCAGTTACATAAAATCATACATTTTATTACATTATAATCATCAAAAAAATCACAATATATAAAGAAAAACATTCCAAACAATGAAAACATATTTTATAGTGGGAAAAACCTCAAAGTGGGGAAAAATTTCACTTTGAATGATAGTAGAACTTATATCAATCAATTTGTTCAATATTCCTAGTCAAAACCCTTACCTTTAGAACAATAACTTCTTCCTACAGATTTGGAACGAATACATATTACCACCTCATTACAACATATCACATCTTCTATTATAAAAACATCACATTACATCTCTACCCTCCTATAACTGTCTATTTTTAATATATTAAATTCTATTTGATTTCTTGGTCTACCCAATTACCAAGCAAGCCCCCTCTTGTGCTTGATTTTTCTGGTATCTACCCCAAACATTTTCCAACCCTAGAATGCTTGGTAACCTTCTATATACTCCTTTGTGCTTGGTTTTCCTAGTTTTGATTTTGTATATATGTTATTGCTACTTGTTCTCCTCATGTTCATTGTCCTTTGACTCTTGTTGGTCATCTTCTATGTTTGGTACTTCCTTGAACTCTATCTATTCATTGTCCTTAGGTATTTGGATTGCATTTTCTATTTCTTGTTTGTCCAATGCTTTTACTTCTACCACTTTCTATGTCTAGTATTGTTGTATGATGTAGGAGCATATTTGGTTTTGGGCAATTCGCATCACCCAAAAACATTTCAAATTATGTACAAGTTAATTTAGAACGAATAAGGATGGTTGCAACTCTACTTGACAGCTCATGTTGTTACTCATTGTTAAAAATTGACAGTGTTGCAACTTGTTGTAACTCCACGCTACAGGATTGGTGGTGCAACTCTTTGCAAGTCCACGCTACAGGATTGGTGCTACAACTCATTGCAACTCATATGATGTGACTCCGTGCTATAGGATTTGTGTTGGAAATTGTATGTTGCAACTCAATGTGTTGATTCCAAACTTAGTCCCCATAGCTCATGACGATTAAGTGCCAAGTGGAAATAATTGGTGAGGGAAGAGGAAATTAAACTGAATTGGAAAACATGTAGGCAACGAACATACATGAATATTCATCTTCCCAATGGAAGAGGAAACAAATAAAATGACAAAAGCAACATAAAAATAATGGGAAAGGAAGATGTTTGGGTTGATTCGAGCCAGAAGAAAGGAAGGTTTTCCTTAGGTAGATTGGAAGCGACTGAGACAGCCACCAATAACAAGATTGAGAAGAGACGGTGTCAGTTGTAGAAGAACAACATAGTAATCGGCTCTAGTGTTATGAGAAGGATGTCTTCCTCTATTTCATTGTAATAAGGGGCATTTTGAAATCAATAATAAAAGCAAGGATTCACAACCCGTTTGTGTTCTTGTGGTTTTAATTTAATTGTTCTATTTCAGTATTAACAACAGTAATGAATTCTCTATTGTGTGTTTGAATATGAGTTTTTTTGTGCATTCTGAAGGCAAACCATAGTCCTGTAGGGATTAGAATTGATTCAGGTATGTGAGATGCATCAAGTGGTATCAAAGAAGGTTTAGGTTCTTGAGTTGTGAGAGTATAGTTTCTGGAGGCAAGGTCTATGAATGTTGGTCTGAGTGAGGGTCATAAGACAACTCGTAAGGATTCCACCACAAAGCGAAGGAGCAACACAAGGAGGTGCGATAAATAAGGAAATTGAAGAATTAAGAAGAATAATAGAATAAATGGAGAAGTTGAGTTAGATTCTGAATCTGAAGAAGAGATTGAAGTTGAAAAAAATGTTGAGGAAGGAGACCCAGCAACATGTTTGGTATCCTTATGGAGTAACAAAGGCAACACAAGGGTTGAATTTTTGTGCTATGATGGTAGTTTGAATACTGAATCTCTTATAGACTGGATATGTGAGCTCTAAATATACTTCAAGTATGAGAATGTTCAAGATCCAAATTGTGTTTGTTTTTCCATTACGAAGTTGAAAGGACATGTTGCACTTTGGTGGGATATGTTGCAGAAATACAGATTAGATCATAGATTAGAGAAGATTAAAACTTGGAAGAAGATGGTTAGCAAGGTCAAAGAGAAATTTGTACATTTTGAATACTAGTAGAACTTTTGTAAACAAGTACATAATATTAGGTAGAAAGACACATCCATGTGAGAATATATGGAAGAATTATTCAAGTTGTCACTTAGGTCAGGGATGAAAGAACCAAAGTATCAGAGAGTGGAAATATACGTAAATGGAATGAGGTACAAAATTCAAAATGAGATGAGTACACATTACTTTCGAAATGTAGACGAAGCATACTAGGTTGCTTTGAAGGTGGAAGAAAATACTAACATAAGAATACGACAAAATTTATGGGGAAAAGGAACTAGAGGTAGAGGAAGAGCAAGTGCTTCTAAATACAATGAGAAGGAGGATGAGGTGACCATCAGTAAAAATACAAGAGGAGGAAGAATCATTGGTAGAGGCAGAGGTTTTGACCATGGTAAGTATGTAATTACATGTTATAATTGTGGAGTAGAGGATCACAAAGAATCAGAATGTCCAGAAAGGAAGAACGTGGCAAGAAGAAATGAAGCTAGGATGAAAGTCACCCAAGCAGATGAGGCAGAAGCTACTGGTGGTAATGTGGAAGCACTCCAACAAGAACAAGGAGAAAACCTGATGTTGAGAAGGGTATTACTCAAGCCCAAGGCAAAGGAAGCAACAAAACCTGAACAGATAAAGAGAGTGTTCAAGACTAAATGTAAAATTCGCGAAAAGTGTTGTCATATGGTCATAGATGGTGGGAGTAAAAAAAAATTTGGTATCCACTGAAGTCATGGGGAAATTGAAGTTGAAAGGAATTCCACACCCCAATCCATACCTAGTTTCATGGTTGCAAAAGGGACAAAAGGTGATTGTGACTAAACAATGTTTATTGAGTTTCTAGATTGGAAGTTTCAACGAACAAGTTTTATGCAACGTGATAGAGATGGATGCATGTCATGTATTGCTTGGGAGATCGTGGATGTTTGAAAGAATTGTATTCCATGATGGCAGAGAGAATTCATATGAATTTTTCAAGGATGGTCAACCTTATAAGTTGGTACCAATGTTAGAAAATAATATGGAAAGTAACATCAAAAAGGGGATGAACAACAGTAACAATGAAGTTATGAAGAACAATAACAACAATAATATGCATGGCAACAAGAATCAAATAATGTTATGTTCTGCTAAGGAGATCCTAAGAGATCAGAAATATAATGGTTGTTGTTTGTCTATAGTACCAAAAAGGATTCAGGAGATGAAGAAAAGATATTTTATATCAGCGAAGATTCAACACTTGTTGAAGGATTTTACAGAAATTGTAGCAGATGATTTGCCAACAAGACTACCCCCATTGAGAAGTGTCTCACACTAGATCCACCTGATACCAAGGTTGAGTTTTCCAAACAAAGCACCTTACCAAATGACTCCAACAGAGAGTGAAGAGGTAAATAGACAAGTAAAGGAGTTACTTGACAGAGGGATAATTCGAGAAATTTTGAGTTCTTGTGCAATACTAACCATTTTGAAACCGAAAAATAATGGTGAGTGGTGGATGTGTACATAATCGTGGGCTATTAATAAAATCACCATTAAGTACAATTTTCCTTTACTAAGAATGAATGATATCATGGACTATTTGAGTGGCATTGAGTAATTCACGAAGATTGATTTGAAGAGTTGTTGTCCTCAAATCCAGATCAGGGAATGTGATGAATGGAAGACAATGTTCAATACAAAATATGGGGTTTTCAAGTGGCTAGTTATGCCCTTCAGTTTAACTAATGCAACTAGCACATTCATGAGGCTGATGAACGAAGTTCTGAAATCGTTTTTGGGAAAATTTGTTGTTGTATATTTAGATGACATTTCGATTTTCAGTAGGATAAAAGAGGAACATTTGGAGCACATGAATAAGGTATTACATCGATTGGAAGAGGAGTAATTGTTGATAAATCTGAAGAAGTGTACGTTTTTCCAAAAGGAACTTGTATAGTTAGGTTTTGTGGTTTCCTGATCCAGATTTATGAGCGAAACGAAATGAAAACACTGATATATAATATTAACAAAGAGATACAGTGAATAATAATAGAGATATAGTAAAAATTGACTTCTATTAAATGAGAAATATGTTGAAATTGTAAAAATATAGACTAAAACAAGATTGTTAGAATGGTGGTAGCTTATCTCTGAGAAGAGATGTGATGGCTACACTCATTCACAAGAATATCATTACAATGAGGCTCCAAAGGAATTTTTACATCAAACAGGAATTCCAAAACCATAGACATCCAAAAACCTAACCCTAGGAGATGAAGCACCAAAATTCATGTGGGCCCCGTTGGGGTAAGTTGGTACATCAACTTCCCGGGGTCGTAATTTTTGCATACAATCTTTGTTTTAGGCACACAATAGCTCATTGGAAAGGTATATCCAAGGAATACACATTATTCCATCACACTCTAACTCTATTTATCGTGTGATTGTGGCAAGCCCAAAAATGTTGTTTAGGGCCTCAAAATGATCCCAAAATTTTAGGACCCGAAAAGCTAGAAAAAAACTACCAAGATAAAAAAATTAATTGTCAATATGAAAGTTGTATGTGGGATAGTTAGAAGAGGTGGGTGGCCACCAATATCCACCTGGATCAATCCTACCTCCTTAGGAAGCAATGGTCTCCATTGCATTGAGTTCCCCCATCATATGAGGAAACATTTATTGAATTTGGCCTTGGGTGAGCCACTTGCCTTGGTGCAGGAGTTGCCCCACTTTGATAACTCGATAAAGCTGAAGATTCTATTGGAGAGTTCCCTTGACCTATTTTTCCATGATCTGGTCAGTGTATTCATGTTACATGCAGTCAGGGTTGAGCTATGTTGGTTTCATTTGTTCTATTATCTCCGAGGCATCCAACAAGAGTGGAAAGTATGGCCGAAGGAAGTCCACATTAAACACTAGGTGCAAGCCAAGGAAGGGGGAAATGTTAAACTCAAAATAATTATCACCCACAACCTTGGTGATGGTGTGAGGTCCATAATGAAGTGGACGAAGCTTCCAATGGGGTCATGTAAGGAATTCTTTCTGCAAGTGCAACCAAACTTTATCTCCCACCTGAAACTTGTGTGGCACCTGGTGTTGATCATGGCATTTATTTTACTTAGCATTGGACTTCTGCAAAATATCCTGAACATGTTAGCGGATGTGTTGCATTCATTGAATGAATCGGGTAGATTTTTCGGCTTTGATTTGTGCATGGGAAGATTCTGCCTCTGTGGATGCAAGGGCTAGTGCAACATCCATGGGTCCCAATGGTTGAAATCTCATCCCCACCTGAAAGGGGTTGTGGATAGTTGAGCTATGTATGGCTCTATTGTAACTTTGTTGAACATAGAGAAGACTCTCATCCCATGTGCATGGATTCTTGAAATTATACATGTTAAAAATATGCACGATCATCCTATTGACGACCTCAGTTTGGCCATATG
This sequence comes from Picea mariana, assembly GCA_032191745.1. NCBI lineage: Eukaryota > Viridiplantae > Streptophyta > Pinopsida > Pinales > Pinaceae > Picea > Picea mariana. The sequence goes on from JASDQU010735675.1 coordinate 116,000, forward strand.
TTTGTGGGTGGCAGGTCATGGATTTGGTGAGCTTGGTGTCCATACGTGACCACAAGCTCAACCAGAATGTGATGAGGAACTGGCTTTCCTGATCAAAGATGATGGTTTTTTGTATCCCAAATGTACCCATACTTGTTTGAAGAAGAGATTGGAGTGGCCTCTACTGTGATGCTCTTCTTCCAAGCGAATAGAATCGCCATCTTGGAAAATCGATCAACAACCACAAAAACACAATCATTTCCCTGCTTGGTTGAAGGAAGGCGTGACATGTAGTCCATCGAGATGAATTCCAAGGGCCTGTCAGGAATAGGAAGAGGGGTGTACATGCCTTTTTTCTTAATGGTCGGTTTGGCTATGGCACAGATCATGCGGGACCTGATATACTTGTTGACATCCTGTCGAAGTTTTGGTCAATAGAAATGTTGTTGCAACACTGCCATTGTCTTCTCTACACTGAAGTGTACTTCCACACGACTGTAGTGAGATTCCAAAATTAGATTCGCTCGCTTGCTTGATGGAACATAGAGATGGCCCAAATGCTGCAACAATCCATCCTACAGATGAAAATCAGTGACAATTGTGTTTGTTCCCAACATTTGGTAGGTAGTAACAAAGTCAAGATCTCACTCATAGAGTTGGGGGCATCCAGAGGTCTCATGTCCATAGGAGTGTAGCATCATGGTTAGTGTGGTGATTGGATTTCGTCTAAGGAAGTCAGCAACATGATCGATGCTCCTTGTCTTATACTTGATGTTGAAATGGAACTGCTAAAATTATGTGGACCATTTCTAATGGCGGTCATTCTGCAATTTGCTTTGTGTCTATATGAACTGCAGAGGCTTATGATCAGTGTGGATGACTGTATCCTTCCTGAGAATGAAATTCCTTTAATGGTGGCATGCGTTTACAATGGAGTACATTTATTTTTCGTAAGTGGGGTACTTACGAACAATATTTGATAACATCTCACAATGATAGGCCAAAGGATGTCCATGCTGAGTGAGAACTGCACCCACAACATAGTTTAAAGCATCTGTCTCAATCTAAAAAGGTTGTTGTAGGTCGGATAATGAGAGAACTCGGGCTAAGCACAAGTGTTTCTTCAAATCATCGAACTCTTTCTATTGTGACTGGCCCCACATGATTTTTTCCTTGCAACTACCCCTGGTCACTTGGCTAAGGGCCCATGCAATGTGGGAGAATCCCAACACGAACATGTGATAGAAATTGGCAAGGCCTAAGAAGCTTCGAAGATCAGTGAGTGTGGTCGGGGTTGGAAAATCATGGATGACCTAGACCTTGGATGGATCGACATGCACCCCATGCTCATCAACAATGTAGCCTAGGTATTGGACTCTGTTCATGCCGAAGGAGCATTTTTCCAAATTTTCTTATAGCTTGTGTTGTCACAGAGTGTGCGGAACCTCTTGAATGTGTTGCAAGTATTCTACCCAATTCTTGTTGAAGATGAGGATGTCATCCAAATACACCACAACAAAATAATTGGTGAAAGTTCACAAGATATCGTCCATCATCCTCATGAAATTTGTTGGGGAATTTATCAAGCCAAAGGGCATGACCAACCATTCAAAAATACCTTCTTTGGAATTGAAGGCAGAATTCCATGCATCAATATGCTCTATTGGGACTTGGTGGTAGCCAAACTTCAGATCAATCTTATTGAAGTATTTGGCACCCTTGAGCTGGTCCAGGAGATCGTCAATTTGGGGAATTTGGTACCAGTTCCTTACTGTGATTTTATTTAGGGATCAGTAATCAATGCAAATTCAACAGGACCCATATTTCTTCTGCACAAGCATGACTGGGCTTCCACAAGGTGATGAGCTTGGGAAGATATGCCTCTTTTTCGAGCAGCTCTTGGATTTGGCGCTTGATTTCCTCATTTTCGGACAGAGAGCGGTGATAGACTGGTCCATTGGGTAGCGGTGCATCGGGGGTTAGATCGATTGAGTGCTTCATCTTACAGTATAGAGGTACCCTAATGGGTGAGGAGAAGATTTCTTATATCCCTCCATGACCTTATCCACTTGCTTCTGCTGCATATAGAGACATGTTGCAGAGGCCATGGATGTGGCTGCCCCTCTACAACCTTCCACTCACTTTGAGCGTGAATCACGAAGAATGAAAACTTCCCGGTCTGAGAGATGACCTTCTTGCATTTATTGGAAGAGATCAAGGAAATGTAAATAGATGGGACTACCTCTAGTTTCCTGTATACTTTCCTATCCAAAGTATTAATAACACTATGAAGCCTAGAATCATATACAACATGACATTTCCATAAATAAGGTTGGCCAAAAATAACATCACAAAATTAAAGGGGGGCGACATCACACAATACCTCATATCTGAAGGGATTGATGTCATAGTTCAGGAGGCACTGTTGGTTGACGCGGAGATCGCTCCCTTGGGGGAGCCATCTGATGGTGTATGGTTGTGGGTGTGGTGATGTTGGCAAGGCCAACCACTTGATGACCTCTGCTAAGATGAGGTTCTTTTGGCTACCTCTATCAATGATGAAGTGAAACAGAGTACCCTTCACCCACATATGTGAATGAAAGAGGTGCTCACCTTCCTCTGGTTCATCAGGTTCGTCAGGATGGACCCTAGTGGTGGTAGAAACCGTGGCACTAGGTTCTGCATCAATGATCTATCTCCGTTTTTTTGGTTCTAACTCAGAGTTAGAGCCTGCATCTGATTCAAAGGCTTTCACCTCGGCCACCAATGGTTTCTTTGAGTAGCATTCAGCGATGTTATGCCAGGGGCTCTTATGGAACTCACACCATTTCCCAGTGTCTTTCTTTGTCTTCCTATTGTCCTTCTTTATTTACGGTTTGGACTGGTTGTCTTGAGGCTGTTTGTTCTTTCTCTACCCTTTGTTCTATGGTTTGGGGTCACCTTTTCTCTGCTTCTGGTGTGAGGGGTTTGTAGACCCAAACTTTCACGTCTTTTGTTTCAGCTTTTGCTCAATTTTGACGGCATATCGATGGGTCGTGTCCAAGGATGAAATGTACAGAAAATTCATTTCCATTTGGATGTATATATGCAGGCCACCATGGTACTTGAGCATCAGATGTCGCTAAGAGTATTTGATACCCAGCTTGGTGTGCAAGGTATGGAATACATTAGTCCCTTTTCTACTACAATGTGTTCCATCTTGTATATAAGTCGTCATAACTTCCAACAGGGTAGTATTGTTCCTTAATAGAATCCTTGAAGGAACCCCAAGTGGGTACAACTACAAATAATGGATATCCCTATGTTTCCTTTTGTTCATAGATAGTCTCCCACCAATCTTTGACACGGGGGATGACTTTGAGGAGCGAAAATGTAATATTTTATCTATCGGAAAAGTTGTGGATAGAAAAATACCATTCTATAAGGTTTAACCATTTGTCTACAACATATGCATCTATTTGACCTTCAAATATAGGAATATTAAAATTGATCTGTACCTTGAAGGGGGTGGCTCCTCTACTTGAGGTAGATAAGTCGCCTATCGCCAGTTGTTGAAGGATTTACACAAAGTTATCCATCATCTCATTCCTTTGTCATGAGAGGGCTTCCTCAAGCAATAGTTTAAAGGGATCTCATGCCCCATCATCTCTCTTTTATCCCCCCATGGGTGGTCATCAGGTTTGGTGAGGCCGATCTTGAAAAGGTTCAACTGGTTCAAGTCCCAACTGCTTATACATTGACCTCATTGGGGACCTGCATAGAGAATCAAATGAAGAGCAGACTGCTCTGATACCACTGATCTAGATTTATGAGTAGAACGAAATGAAAACACCAATCTATAATATTAAGACACATATACAGTGAATAATAACAGATATATAGTAAAACTTGACTTCTATTATATGAGAAATATGATGAAATTGTAAAAATAGAGACTGAAACAAGCTTGCTAGAATGGTGGCAATTTATCTCTGAGAAGAGATGTGATGGCTACGCTCATTCACAAGAATATCATTACAATGAGGATCCAATGGAATTTTTACATCAAACATGAATTCCAAAACCCTAGACATCCAAAAACCTAACCCTAGGAGATGAAGCGCCAAAATTCATGTGGGCCCCATTGGGATAAGTTGGTACATCAACTTCTTGAGGTCATAACTTTTGAATATGATCTTTTTTTTAGGTGCACGATAACCCTTTGGAAAGTTCTATGTGAGGACTACACATTATGTTGTCACACTCTAACTTCATCTATCGTGTGACTGTGGTGGGCCCAAAAAATGTTGTTTAGGGCCTCAAAACGACCCTAGAAGTTTAGGACCCGAAAAGATAGAATAAAACTTCCTAGATAAATAACGTAACTGCCAAGATGAAAGTTGTATGTGAGCCATATAGAAGAGGTGGCTGGCCACTGATATCCACCTAGATCATTTCCAAATAAGGTTTGAAGATGGACCCTGATAAGGTAAGAGAAATATTGGATTGGCAAACACCAAAATTCACTTTTGACGTGCAGAGTTTCCATGGATTGGTGAGTTTCTATAAGAAGTTCATTCAAAATTTCAATCAGATTTGTGTGCCTCTTACTGAATTCAGGAAGAAAGACACATTTCAGTGGACAACAATAGCAACAAAGTCATTTGAAGATTTGAAAAAGGTCATAGAACAACCATTATTAGCACTTCCAGATTTCAATAAGGTATTTCAAGTAGACTATGATGCAAGTGGGACAACAATTGGAGCAGTTTCGAGCCAAGAAGGTAGACCAGTAGCCTTTTTTAGTGAAAATTTGAATGAAATGAGGAAGAAATACTCTTTTTATGATCAAGAATTTTATGTTATCATTCAGGCCTTGAAAAAATGGTGACATTACTTGCTTCCAAAGGAGTTTGTTTTGTTTATTGACCACAAGGCGTTGCAATACATTAACATCCAAGGTAAATTGAATCAGAAACATTCTAAATGGGTAGATTTTTTACAAAGTTATATGTTTGTTTTGAAACATAGGTCAAGGAAATCAAACAAGATTTTTGATGCATTGAGTTGGAGGACAGTATTACTAAATACCATGTTAGTTGTAGTGGTAAGTTTGGAATGTGTGAAAGGGTTGTATGAAGAGGATGCAGATTTTGCATATGTTTGGAAGGCATCCAGATAACCATGGAGTATGAACCGAACACCACTCTTAGAGTACCACATTCAAGAAGGCTTCTTGTTTAATAACCAACAATTATGTGTTTCACAGAGCTCAATATGGTTGAACCTCATTAGAGAGTTTCACAGTGGCAGTTTAGAAGGACATTGTGGCATGGAAAAAACCACATCATTGGTGAAAGAATGGTACTTTTGGCCCAACATCAACAAAGATGTCAGGAAATCTTTTGAGTGTATTAGGGTTTGTGATGCAGGAGCATCGCCTCCAAAGTCAAAGATGCAAGCATGGAGGCAGGGACATGACATCTTAGCATTAAATTCAGAAGTAAATCGAGTTGTTGAGATATTTTGGAAACAACATTTTTAAATATCTCGTGTTTGTAAAGTTGTATAGGACTGTAAGGGGTTTCATATATAGAGTGTTGACTCTTATCTAGAAATAACTGTTAGTTATTGTAATAGGACAAAGTAGGTAACCGCTATGACTTGATAGGATAGGTTGCAGACAGGATGAGAGAGCTCATGGAGCCAGTCCTTAGATAATTTGTTGTTGCATTGTAAAAGTATTATGAGATAGAGATCAATAGAGAAGAGTAGAATAGAAGAAAGATGCAGGGAAGAACTACAATGTATGTAATTTGTTTCATGAATGAATAGAACAGACAGAATTGTTCCAAATCTTGTATTGTGTTCATTTTAATGTGTGATTGGATGAATGTTTCATTCTGTGTATGTCATTTATTTCATTGTTTTCATGTATGATTGTTCGAGAAGTTGATCGTATGAGTTTGTGACGAAACTAGATAAGTTTCTATTGTTTCTCTTCTAAAACTCGTATGCAAGGTGTGCATCTAGAATGCAAGGAGTGTGTAGAATGAGTCTTAGATTCACTCATAAGAGTTCAGAGAGAGAGAAGAGGAAACTTAGACCAGGTGCAAGGAGTGCACAACGTCAAGAAGCGACCAAGCATTGAAGAACCATAACAGAGGAATGTCAGGGGAGCGAGAAGAATTTATTTTCAAGAAATCCTTCAAACTGAGTTATCGAAATCATCGAACGCAAGGAGTGCATGAGAAGTCGAAATCCTTTAAGGATCAATCTCAGAAGGGATAGAACTTTTCATAAGCGTTGACAAGATCCAAGAGTCAGACTCATAGGAGGAGAAAAGGTCGATACCTTTGAAGACTGGTAAATCTTCTAAGTCGGAAGAAATCATAAATTCAGGAGAGACAGCGACAGTGGCCATTGAATCACGGCCCATAGGATCAACATTCGTCTGATCAGAGAAAGGTGCACGAGCCTTAGTGCTTCACACACGCAGGAGATAGAACCTACCAAAGTTCTGAAGTCTTGAAGTAGTTTTGGACCATCCATCGTCGAGGAAGACAGGTGGCGCAAGATCCATGGCTCCAGAAGTTTGTGGACGAAGAGGAGGTGAAACACCTGAAGTAGGATCCTGACCATTGATCGCTAGGAGGTACATGTCAACAGATCATTAGCTTCAGGAAATCTATTCAAGAGTTGTTCAGTTGAGATTTGAGACTCCCAAAGCACGAAGAGCTGAAGAGACGAGACTCATTGATCTACAAGGGGACACTTGTCAATAGATCGCGAGCTCAGGGTAAATTGTAGTGGGGTTTCAGTTGAGAACTGAGACTACCGAATCTCGAAGACCCGAAGTGAATCTAGACCGTCGGATCTAGAGGAGACATGGCATGAATTTGTGGACTCTGGGTAAAGACCCGAAGTAATCATCGATCGTCAAATCAAGTGGACATGAATCGGTGGATTATAGCCTTTGGATAAAATCCATTGGGAAAAGGGGTGAAGTTTTAGATTTGAGATCTCAGAAGTTCGAAGATCCAAAAGAGATCTCGACCGTTGATCAAGAAGAGGGCCACAAGACCATTTATCTAGTTGAAAGGTCAAACACCCGAAGTAGAAGTAGGGCCATTGATTTAGGAGGACAGGTGTCCGCATATTGTCAACTTTGGAAGATTGACATATAGAGGAAAGCAGGGTTTGAGACTTCAAAAGTTTGAAGTCTAGAATCATGAAGGAGATCACATCCATTGATTTAGGAGAGGCCAATCTGGTCCATGGATTTGAAAAGGGTAGATATGAACCATCAGTTTAGACAGTATCATCAAGATCGAGAGATCGATGGTCCTGTAGCATTGCAGGGACAAGAGTTGCATGAACTTCCTCAACTTTGAGGGTGGGCCGCAATCCAGACTGTGGTTTTGGCAAGAGGACACGTGGAGGCTCGAAGAGAATTGTGGGATGAAAAGTAGTTTGATCCAAAACCGCTTTGGTCGCGCCCGCAATCGCGTGGTCATGAGAGGTCATTGCCCAAGGTCACATCAAGAGGGGGCTTATCAAAAAAAGGAGCTAATGCCCAGTACTCTGAGATTTTGCAGGAGGGCGAGAGGGAAGGTTGTGGGTGCTATTAGACCTACACCAAGAAGCCAAAAGGGCTTGTGTTTAGATACAAAATAAGTCCATTAAGGTTTCAGAGGGTCATTTGACTCAAGAATCGGAGATACTTGACTGGGAGGCCATGTAGCCCTATGGGGGAGTAGGGGGGCTGCATCAGGTGGTATCAGAGTTGATATTGAGTTTGTTTGCAGAAAACAGACAAAGGAGAAAGGAGGTAAGTTGGTATCAATTGTAGTACCAATAAAATTTGATTTATGTTCGTAGGCATCAGAAGGTGATGCAGTGAAATCATGCCACCCAGGAGGCATAGAGAGAATCCAAAAATGGAAGAAGAAATGAGGCGACTCCGAATGAGACTGGATGTCATGGAAAGAACATAGAGAAGAGCACCAGACGCTGAAGATATCAGTGAAGCTGAGAGAGAAGAGATAGAAGTCGAAGAAAATGTAGCCGAGGATGCTGCACAAGATCACTTATTGAAATTTGTTTCAATAATAGGAGCCAGAGAAATAATAGAGGTACCAATGTATGAAGCCAATTTAGTAGTTGAAGAATTGTTGGATTGGGTACATGCTATGAACAAAAACTTCAATTATGAATATATCAAAGAAGACAAGATGGTGAAGCATGCAGTGACAAGACTGAAAGCTCATGCAACACTATGGTGGGATGAAATGCAAGTTGAACGCAGGAGCAATGGCAAGCAGAAAATTAAAAGTTGGGATAGGATGGTAGACAAGCTGAAAGCCAAATTTATCCCAAAGGATTACCAAATCAATATATTGAGGAGATTGCAGAACCTGAGATAGAAAATATTATCAGTGAAGGAGTACACTGAATAATTTTACAAACTGAACATTAGGGTTGGAAAGAAAGAGAATGAAGATGAAAAAAAAACCAGGTGTATTAATGGGTTGAGATATGAAATCCAAGAGGAGATCAGCATGATGTTTGTTAGTAAAGTTGAGGATGCTTATCAAGTAGCCTTGAAAGCTGAAGAGAAATTGGCCAGGAAACAAAGCCAACAAAACAGAGGAGGAAATTCAAGCAGAGGTAAGGGAACTAGCAGAGAAAAGTTCCAGAAACCAAAGCATGAAGATGGAAAACAACAGTCACGCTGAGAAAGGTGGAAGTTCTAAAGAAGGACAACATGGAGAAAGAATATCTTTTTCCAAAGGACGAGGAAAAGCCAGAGGAGGTGAAGTTAGATGTTATACCTATGGAAAATCAAGGCACAAATCTTGGGAATGTCCTGAGAGAAAGAAAGAAGGAGGAGGTGAAGCACAGAAACATGTGGAAGCAGAAGAAAAAGAAGGAGGAAAGAACCTCATAATGAGGAAAGTTATTAATAAACCAGAGAAGGGGGTAGAGGAACCAGTTCAACGAACAAGACTTTTCGGGACTGCTTGCAATATGAAAGATAGAGTTTGCAAGGTGAACATAGACAGTGGGAGCATTGGCAATCTAGTATCCACAAAGATGGTGGAGAAGCTGGAGTTGAAGGAAACTACACATCCAAACCCACACAAGGTATCATGGTTGCAGAAAAGACATCAAGTAATGGTAAGTCAACAATGCCAAGTTGAATTTAAAATAGGAGGTTATAGGGATGAAATATTGTGTGATGTAATTCCTATTGATGTCTATCATATTTTATTGGGAAGACCATGGCAGTTTGACAAAAAATTTATTCATGATGGGAGGAAGAATACCTATACCCTAGAAAAGAATGGTAGGACACATATGTTGTCACCAATAGAAGACAAAGAAAAAAAGAGGTAAGCTAGTTCAAGTATACTTCTCATGAGTGAGAAGGAACTCTTGAATGAAGTCGAGAAGGAAAAAGAAATACAGTTTGCTATAGTAAGGAAGCCTAGAGTTATCCTTACTAATACTTCTGTGGAAGATTTACCTGAAGAAATCCAGGAACTGTTAGAAAACTTTTTTGACATAGTAGTGGATGAGTTACCTCACTCATTGCCACCCATTAGGAGTATAAGCCATCATATTGACCTTATTCCAGGAGCTAGTTTACCAAACAAAGCAGTTTATAGGTTAACACCTAGAAAGAATGAGGAAGTCAAAAATCATGTCCAAGAGCTATTGGATAAAGGTTTAGTTAGGGAAAGTCTAAGCCCATGTGCAGTACCGACTGTTTTAAGTCCAAATAAGGATGGAGGATGGAGAATGTGTACATATTCCAGAGCCATCAACAAGATAACCATTAGGTATAAATTCCCTTTACCTAGGATGGATGATTTGATGGATTGTTTGAGTGGAGCAAGCTATTTTTCCAAGATAGACTTGAAGAGTGAATATCATCAAATAAGAATGAGAGAAGGAGATTCATGGAAAACAACATTCAAGACAAATTAAGGATTGTTTGAATGGTTGGTCATGCCATTTGGGTTGACAAATGAACCAAGCACATTTATGAGACTAATGAATGAAGTATTGAAAGAATTCATAGGCAAATTTGTCATAGTATATCTGGATGACATGCTAATCTTCAGTAAGACAGAGAAAGAACACTTAAGACATTTGACATCATTGATGGAAAAGTTGCAACAAGAGAAATTGCTGATAAATCTAAAGAAAATCTCTTTTATGAAGATAAAACTCATATACTTGGGTTTTGTGATCTCTTCAAATGAATTGAAGATGGATCCAGAAAAGGTGAGAGCAATCAAAGAATGGCCATCACCAAGCAATATATTTGAGGTAAGAAGTTTTCATGGGTTAGGGAGTTTTTATATAAATGTTATCAGAAATTTCAGTGGTATATGTACACCCATGCTGGACACTGTGAATATGAAACACAAGTCTTTCAATTGGACAGAGGAAGCTGAAAAAAGTTTCAAAGTGTTGAAGGAGAAGATCATAGAACAACCAATTCTGTTCTTACCAGATTTTGGGAAAACATTTCAAGTGAGATGTGATGCAAGTAGATTAACTATTGGAGAAGTCTTGAGTCAGGATAATAGGCCAGCTGATTATTTCAGTGAGAAGCTGAATGACACCAAGAAGAAGTATTCCACGTATGAAAAATAATTTTATGTAGTGATTCAAGCTTTGAAGAAGTGGAGGCACTATCTAATTTCTAAAGAATTTGTCTTGTACAGTGATAACCAAGCTTTTCAGTTTATTACTAGGCAAGAAAAGTTGAATCAATACATGCTAAATGGGTATAATTTATGCAAAATTTTACTTTTGTTATTAAACATATTGTTGGAACTGCTAACAAAGTTGTAGATGCTTTGAGCAGGAGGAGTTTAATTGTACAGGAACTCCAAGTGGAGACCTTAGGTTTTGAACACCTCAAGGAGATGTATCGAGAAGTTCCATATTTTAAGGAATCTTATGAGGCATGCAAGAATCCTTTGTTGGGAGACAGAAGCCCATGGAATGAATATTTGATCCACGATGGATTATTATTCAAAGGAAGCCAACTATGCATACCAAAATGCTCAATGAAAGATAACCTGTTGAAAGAGAAACACAACGGAGGTTTAGGTGGACATTTTGGTCATGATAAGACATTTGCATAGCTAAGTAATTCGTATTGTTGGTTGAGCATGAGGGAAGAGGTGAAAAAGTTTGTGAACAAATGCAGAATTTTTTAGTATGCAAAAGAAAGACAACAAAACATTGTTTTGTATCAGCCATTACCAATTCCAGAGAGGTTGTGGGATGCAATCAGTATGGATTTTTTGTTGGGATTGCCTAGAAATCAGAAAGGAAGTGATTCCATATTTGTTATGGTGGATAGATTTTCGAAAATGGCACATTTCATACCATGCGAGAAGACAAACGAGCCTACACATATAGCCAATTTGTTTTTCATAGAAGTAGTGAGACTACATGGATTGCCTAGGGGTGTAGTCTCAAACAAGGACACCAAATTTGTAGGACACTTTTGGAGGAATCTATGGAAGAGTCTAGGGACAAACTTATCCTTCAGTTCAACATATCACCCTTAGACAAGTGGACAGACTGAATTAGTAGACATGAGTCTGGGAAACTTGTTAAGAAGTTTAGTCACTGAGCAGGGTCATCAATGGGATCAGATTCTGACACGAGCAAATATTGCATTTAACAATTCAGTGAACAGAAGCACATGGAAAAGTCCATTTGAAATTGTGTATGGTATATATCCAAGAGGGATTAAAGAGTTGAGAGATCTGAATCAAGATGAGTTTAGAAGTGTTGGAGCAGAGGATTTTGCAACAGAAATGCAGAAACTCCATGGCAGAGTCAGAGAGCAGCTACAGGACAGCAGCTTGAAATATAAGAACAGAGTTGAACAAAAAAGGAGAGAAGTTCAATTCAAGGTAGGAGATGAAGTTTTATCTCATTTGCGAAAAGAAATGTTTCCAAGGGGAACGTATAACAAGTTGAAGATGAAGAAGATAATACCATGCAGGATTCTCAGAAAATTCGCTGCCAATGCTTATGAAATTGAGATGTCAGACAATGTTGGGATATCACCGATATTCAATGTTGCATACATGTATCCTTACAGTAGAGATGAGGCAGGAGAATCAGATGATCAGAAGGAAGTTCAATGGGAAGAACAATTTCCCACGACAGAAAAACATCAGATGGAGAAAATCATTGAACAGAGAGATGGAAACTAGACCAGGAGGAAGACATATCCTGAATATTTAGTGAAGTGGAAAGATCATGCAATGGAAAATGCAAGTTGGGTCACAGAACCTGATATTTTGAAGCATGTAAAAACAGTACAGGAGCTCATGGACAGGAGTCCATGAAAATTTTAACCAGAGGAGTATGATTTAGGAGCATCGCCTACAACGTCAAAGACGCAAGCATGGAGGTAGGGACATGACATCTCAACATTAAATTTAGAAGTAAATCAAGTTGTTGAGATATTTTGGAAACAAAATTTTTAAATATGTCGTGTTTGTAAAGTCATATAGGACTGTAAGGGGTTGCAGATACAGAGTGTTGACTCTTATCTGGCAATAACTATTAGTTATTGTAATAAGACAAAGTAGGTAACCATTATGACTTGATAGGATAGGTTGCGGCCATGACGAGAGAGCTCATGGAGATATTCCTTAGATAGTTTGTTGTTGCATTGTAAAAGTATTATGAGATAGAGATCAGTAGAGCAGAGTAGAATAGAAGAAAGACGCAGGGAAGAACTACAATGTATGTAATTTGTTTCATGAATGAATAGAACAAACATAATTGTCCCAAATCTTGGACTATGTTCATTTTAATGTTTGATTGAATGAATGTTGTGTTATGTGTATGTCATTTATTTCATTTCGTTCATGTATGATTGTTCAAGAAGTTGATCGTATGATTTTGTGATGAAACTGGATAAGTTTCAATTTTTTATCTTCTGAAACTTGTATGCAAGGTGTGCATCTTGAACGCAAGGAGTGCATATATTGAGTCTCAAATTGACTCAGAAGAGTTCAGAGAGAGAGCAAAGGAAACTTAGACCGAGTGCAAGGATTGCATAGTGTCAAGAAGCAACCAAGCGTCGAAGAACCAGAACAGAGGAACACCAGGGGGGTGAGAAGAATTTCTTTTCAAGAAATCCTTCGAACTGATTTATTGAAATTCTTGAACTCAAGGAGTGTGTGGGAAGTCAAAATCTTTTAAGGATCAAGCTCATAAGGGATAACACTTTTCATGAGTGTTGACGAGATCCAAGAGTCAAAATCGTAGGAGGAGCAAAGGTCGAGACCTTTGAAGAATGATAAATCTTCTAAGTCAGAAGAAATCAGAAGTTTAGGAGAGAGATATACAATGGTCATTGGATCCATGACGCAGAGGATCAACAACCATCTGATCAGAGAAATGTGCATGAGCCTTAGTTCTTCACACACGCAGGAGAGAGAACCTATCAAAGTTATGAAGTCCCGAAGTAGTTTGGGACCGTCCATCGTCGAGGAAGACAGGTGGCACAAGATCCACAGCTCTAGAAGTTTGTGGACGAAGAGGAGGTGAAACACCTGAAGTAGGATCTTGATCGTTGATCACCAGGAGGTACGTGTCAACAAATCAACATCTTCGGGAAATCTATTCGAGAGTTGTTTAGTTGAGATTTGAGACTCCCAAAACACAAAGAGATGAAGAGCCGAGAGTCGTCGATCTACAAGGGGACACTTGTCAACAGATCGCGAGCTCAGGGTAAATTGTAGTGGGGTTTCAGTTGAGAACTGAGACTACCGAATCCTGAAGACCCGAAGTGAATCTGGACCACCAGATCTAGAGGAGACATGGCATGAATCTCTGGACTCTGGGTAAAGACCCGAAGTAATTCTCGATTGTCAGATCAAGTGGACACATGTCAGTGGATTATAGCCTTCGGATAAAAGCCATTGGGAAAAGGGGTGAAGTTTGAGATTTGAGATCTCAGAAGTTCGAAGACCTGATGGAGATCTCAACCGTTGATTAAGAAGATGGCCACAGGACTGTTGATCTAGTTGAAAGGTCAAACACCCGAAGTAGAAGAAGGGCCATTGATTTAGGAGGATAGGTGTCCGTAGATCGTCAACTCCAGAAGATTGACGTACGAAGGAAAGTAGGGTTTGAGACTTGAAAAGTATGAAGTACGGAATCATGAAGGAGATCACATCCATTGATTTAGGAGAGGAAGATATGGTTTGTGGATTTGAAAAGGGCAGATCTGAACCATCAGTTCAGATAGTATTGTCAAGATTGGGAGATCGATGGTCCCATAGCATTGTGGGGAGAGGAGTTGCATGAACTTTAAAACGTTGATGGCCAGCCATAATCTAGACCGTGGTTTTGGAAAGAGGACACGTGGAGGCTCAAAGATAATTGCGAGCTAAAAAGTAGTTTGATCCCAAACCGCTTTGGCCGCGCCTATAATTGCATGGTCATGAGAGGTCATCACACAAGGTCACATCAAGAGGGGGCTTATCAGAAAAAGGAGCTAATGACCAATACTCTGATATTTCACAGGAGAGTGAGAGGGAAGGTTGCAGGTGCTATTAGACCTACACCAAGATGCCGAAAGGGCCCGTGTTTAGATACAGAAGGAGACCATTAAGGTTTCATAGGGTCATTTGACTCAAGAATCAAAGATCCTTGACCGGGAGGTCGTGTAGCCCTATAGGGGAGTAGGGGGGGCTGCATCAGTTTGTCAATTAGCTAAGGGTAGAGGTTAGAATACATGACTTTAGACTCCATTGTCGGTACCTGAAATACCATGGGAAGATGTAAGTATCGATTTTGTGTTGGGATTTCCTATGACACAGAGGAAGTATGATTCTGTGATGGTAGTAGTAGATCGGTTTTCAAAAATGGAACATTTTGTAGCATGTAAGAAGACAAGTGATGTTATTGAAGTGGTTGCCTTGTTTTTCATAGAAGTGGTATGATTACATGGCCTATCGAGGAGCATTACATCAGACAGAGACATGAGATTTCTTAGTCACTTTTGGAGGACACTTTGGAAAAGGTTGGGTTTTAAGTTTCTATAAAGTTCATCCTATCATCCGCAAATAGGTGGGAAGACCAAGGTGGTGAATTAAAGTTTAGGAAAGTTATTGATAAGTTTGAGTGGTGAAAATCCTAGCCAGTGGGATTCAGTTTTGGCACAAGTTGAATTCTCTTACAATGATTCAGTGAATAGATCTATAGGGAAGAGACCATTCCAATTTTTTTATGGAAGGTCACCTAAAGGGGTGGTATATTTGGTTGATTTACTAGATATAGGAGATAAAAGGAGTGTTTATGCCAATGATTTTGCAGACATTATGAAGGAATTGCATGAGTAGGTGAATGAAAAACTACATGAAAGCAATAACAAGTATAAACAGAGGACATACCTGCAATGAAGACATAAAATATTTAAAGAAGGTGAGTTAGTCATGGGTCACTTGAGAAAGGAACGACTTCCCAGAGGTACTTATAACAAACTTAAGTATAAAAAGAGAGGACCATGAAGAATCTTCAAGAAAATTTTTGATAATTCCTATCAGTTGGAACTTCCAAACAAGTTCGATATATCTCCAACATTCAATGTTTTTGATTTGTATGAATTCCATGAAGGAGAAAATGGTGATGATGAAGGTACTTTGGATGGATGGGAAGAAATACCAGTCAAGCGAGCTGAGGAAGTGGAAGAAATTTTGGCCACAAGGATTGATAGAAAAACTCGCAATAAGGAATATCTAGAATATTTGATCAAATGGAAAAACAAAGGATTTGAGGATGCATCGTGGGTTTTCGAAGAAGAACTAAGGTTCCTGTGAAACTCTTCATCCTTTGGAGCAACAACCACATGAGTTGGGAGCTCATGTTTTTCTTACCAAGGGTGTCTAATGCAGGATCATATTTGGTTCTAGGAAATCTGCATCACCCAAAAACATTTCAAATTCTATTCAAGTTAATTTAGAACGAATAAGGATAGTTGCAACTCTACTCGGCAGCTCATGTTGTTACTCCTTGTTAAAAATTGGCAGTGTTGCAACTCCACACTACAGGATTGGTGGTGCAACTCGCTACAACTCCATGCTACAAGATTGGTGTTGCAACTCACTGCAACTCCTATGTTGTGACTCCGTGCTATAGGATTTATGCTGGAAATTTTATGCTACAACTCAACGTGTTGATTCCAAACTCAGTCCACATAGCTCATGAAGATTAAGTGCCAAGTGGAAATCATTGGTGAGGGAAGAGGAAATTAAACTGAATTGGAAATCATCTGGGCAACGAACATGAATGACTATTCATATTCCCAATGGAAGAGGAAACAAATCAACTGACAAAAACAACATAAAAAGAAGGGGAAAGGAATATGTCGAGGTTGATTCAAGCCAGAAGAAAGGAAGGTTTTCCTCAGGTTGATTAGAAGCGACTGAGACAACCACCAAGAACGAGATCGAGAAGAGACGATATCAGTTGTAGAAGAACACCACAATAATCAGAGCTAGTCTTATGAGAAGGATGTCTTCCTCGATTTCATTGTAATAAGGGGCATTCTGAAATCAATAATAAAAGCAAGGATTCACAACCCGTTTGTGTTCTTGTGGTTTTAATTGAATTCTTCTATTTCAATATTAACAAGAGTAATGAATTATCTGTTGTGTGTTTGAATATGAGTTTTGTTGTGCATTCTGAAGGCAGAGCATAGTCCTATAGGTGTTAGAATTGCTTCATGTCTGTGAGCTACGTCATTGCACCTCTTTTCTAGTTTCTTTGATTTTTTTATTTTATTTGTTTAATTGAGGGTTTCACCTCTAAAATTATCACATACTTATCATAAATTACTTGAAGATGCTCCTTTACTATATTGACTCCAATCTCAACTTTTTGTGTGGTTGATAGTCTATCCAGTATCTTCTCTATGAACCATTCCCCCCAATATGTATTGTTGACATTAGATATATTCAAATTTTATTCAAAATGGCTTTGTGTTGTACTTAATGTTTTTTATAAGTCTACCACTCTAGTAGGTGGTTAAATCCTTTTCTTTAAATTCCTAAACAAATTCACCCCCATTTCATCTTGAGAGCTTACCATTGCCTGGAATACCTTGCATTTATGTCCTTCCATCTATTATAACTGCTCTTGTAGGATTATAACTGCTCTTGTAGGACTACCAACTATGCGATTGTTGCTTCATTTTTTAATTTTCCTACCTCCAAATCCTCTTCCTTATAATATTCAAACTCAAATTGTGTCGGGATCTTACTTAGCTTTGATATCTTGTGAAGTCCTTTTTCCAACTATGTTCCCGTATTTTTCATTTTTGTTGTTATATCATATTGTTTATGCTCATTCTATTGGAGTTCCTACATTGAATTATGGACTTTCATAACTTGTGCTACCCATTTGTGGTGCATTCTTATTGTTACTTCTTTTTCCATTTATAGTGTTCTTTCTAGTGGTTTTTCTAATGCAACCTCTCGTCTTAAATGGATGGCTTCATCCTCTATATTGCCTCTCAAAGTTTCTATTGTATGGAAAATATATCCAAATATTTACTCTAACCTTGTTGGTATTTCTTGTAAAACCTATATTTCCCTATATTTTCATTTTATTTCCATTTCATATCCTTATAGATTTTGGTCATCACTTGTGTCCTACCTACACAAATTGTAAATTTTTTGCATTGAGGTATGTTCTTGTATCTAATTACTATGTAATCCAATGATTGCATCAAGATTCAAGGTTTATTGGAGACCTTTGGGACTACTATTACTACCTTCTTAAATGCATGAGACCTTGTCATATAATATCTATGTATGTAACTATGTCTCCCAACTCTTTGTCCTTTCCTTCTATGGTGCAAGTATTCTACAAGTTGATTTGTTATCTATCGTCTTGTTGTTGCATCTTTTGTATTTGTTTTCTTCTTTTCTCAGGGAACTTCCATTTACCTTGGTATTGTTTTGGCTCCAATGTCCTCTATGTTAGGGGATGTATTACTACATATAACTTCATTCATGATTTCTAGTGGGCTACATAGTTGCTTGCTAGGTCCTTTTATGCTTTGTCTTGTGTTCCCTTGTCCTTTTCTACCACCTTTCTCTGATTCCTCTTTCTAATATACCTAAAGTATATTACAATTATTATCGTAATTTAATAAATAAATATCATGTAGTAATAGTCATACGACAATAATTATGTGATATGTAATAATGATAAATTATGTAATAATAATGAGTTATGTAATAATGTTAAGTCACGCCCTTTACCAAGGACATGACTTATCACCCCTATGTGTATTTCATGAATAATAAATAATATTATTTATCCCTGGAGGAATATATGGATTTGTTCATGTCATAATAGATGCTCAAGTGAAGTGACCAAGAGGTTTGCATCAAGTGGTATCAGTCTTTCCAGTTGCTTGTGGTCATGTACATTTTTTTTTGTTGTTCCACTAATTTGTGATCAAGTTTATTTTTCCTTAGTGGAAAAAAATAATGTTATTATCAATGAAGTTGTATCAGTGGAAGAGAATCTTGATTGTGTTGAAACTAAAGATAAAGAAACCTCAATAGAAGGGATTGAAACTAAAAATCAGAGTGTAATTACTAATGAAGTTGTATCAAAGGAAGATTTTCCAAAAGTTGAGTTCAAGAAACAATTTAGTGATAAAGAAACATCCACAAATTTAGTGAAGATTGACATATCATTGATCACCACTGATAAAGTCATAGGTCAATCGAAGGATATTGTCACACCAGTAAATACAAAAATATCAGATATCATCGTATCGACTCAATTAAATCATGACAAGACTAAACTAGAAATTAAAAAGATTAAACTTATCACATGTTTATGAATTCACCCACAAAACTACTTCTCATTCGAAAACCTAAAATAAAAATAAAAAATATCACACATATGAAATGAATAAAAAAATTAGGATATTACATAAGGTGTTTCATATTGCAGAGAAATTATCCTTTTGTTAGAATCTTTATTATACTTTTATCATCATATTGCGAATATATGAAATTAATCCAAAAAAAACAAACATTACATAATGGCATTCATACATGATTGCAAGCGAAATTATCAGTATGATAGAATGTTTATTATATCAAATGAATAAAAAGTTCAAACATTGCAGAGGGCCATTCATATCGTAAATGGAAGAGAAATTATCTTTTTATTAGATTCTTTATTATATCATGGCATTTTAGTATTAGAATTGGAATTTTGATTACAATAAATGTTATATTTCATTTTTTTTTTGTTAATTTAATAACTGAGTTTTGATAAGTTTTTCGAATGTGATTAAAAAACAGTGATAAATCTTTCTATTTAATCTTTTGAAGATTAAATCTTAAAGACCAATCATTTTTCTCATTATAATTTAAAAAAAAAATAGTGATAAATCTTTGGGCTTAACCTCTTGCATCTTGAAGGCAGTAAACACACTGAATTGATTTCTGATAATTGTCTCAATCATTTATGTAATCTGAGATAGTTAGAAAGGAAGTTACAAAGTTTTCTTCATTGTTACAAAGCACTTACATATCAATATCCATAATAAGTCAATAATTTCTCCAAAACTAGTGAATTTTGATTATTTTTATGTAAGGATAATTAATTAATATTGATAGAATGGTCCATATTAGAGATATAGGCATGATATTGAATATCCATAATTGCGCTTATATTAAAGCAAAGTCTATGCACGCTTAAATGAAAAAATTTAAATTAAAAAAATTAACATACATTATTTTTATCATTCAGATATAAAAATTTAAATTAAAAAAAATTAACATAAATTATTTTTATCCTTCATATATTTGGATTTGGATTTTGTTTTTAATCCATGGAGATTTAATCAATTCTGAATTAAGATGATTCTAATTCTAACTGATTTTAATTAACACAATGTAAATTAAGATAACTTTAACTAATTATAACTTAAAAAAATAAGTTTAAGAGAAAATCGCATTGGTGAAGAATGCATTGAATGTTTTACTTGGAGCAGACGAGTTTTATTTTCAATCGTAGTGATTCCTTACATGTATCCTACACAGAGATTGCTCCACTCGTTTCATTCGAGAGGATATATATAAGGGTACAACCAAGCTAGACACCAAATTGGTGTATGAGATCCCCTTTGTTTGTGGGACAAGGGACCTCCTCCGTCAGCGATTTGATTGGTAAAGTCTATGGAGGTATACATACCCTACCCCTTCTAGAGGCTTCTGTTATGTGGAGGGCGGAAGCCTGWGACACMCCTCCCAACTTTCATGTTTTCCTAGGATAGTACATCCACAATTATGGTATTATTGGGGAGTGTGGTGGTTGCTCAATGTCAATTGTTTAAGGTGGTGGAGGCAAATACAAGGGTTATAATGTTATGGTTAAATGATGACTCCAACACCATGATCTTGAGAGGTGGTAAGGAAGTCGCAATGTTAATGGCTTGGGAGATGATGGTTCTGGGTGGAGTTGGAGTTCTTAAATGCAGGAGCTTCAATTGGTTGGCTATGTATCCTAAGTTCACAAGGCCAGACCCTCCTTAGAACTAGCTATGCTGGATAGTAAGGACAGTTTATATCCTTTCTCTCCTAGTTGTATTCAATTCTTACTTGATTTTAGTTTTCATTTATGTCAATCCGACTTTCATGCTGGGTTTGTTGGCATCCAGGTTTCTGGTGTCTACTCTATTGTGTGTAGTCAATGGGTCTTGTGATTGTAGTCTACCTTTTATCTGAAGTCTCTAGCACCAGGTTTCTGTGGCGTGGGAAATCCAGGGTCTTTCTCTATTTTGTATGATTTTCATCCAAGAATCCTCACGCTGGTTTTTCCCCTCTATTACGACCAAGAGGCAGCTTCCGAGACTTTTAGAGGTTGCAGGTTGTAAGTTGTTCGAAGCTCTCTTTTTGTGAGGTATTTTTCCTCTCACATACAATGACCTTTGCTAGCTATGGTGAATGATGCTGCTTGGAATAGCCATAATTCAAGCCATCGAGGATCAATGAGGAGGGGGGAATCCAAATCTTTTCCCTCCAGGAAGGCCAATTATTGTCGTTGCACAAGGGAACAAATTGTTTTTGAACATGCCAAGCATATTTTTAGTCAAGGTGTCCATCCATACATTCAGCAAGAGGTAGATGGTCTAGTAGGCTTGGTCTGGAAAAAATGCCTTTAGACTTCCAAAAAAAAAACAAAGAAGAATTTGAAGATTGGGTCTTAGATTTTGGCTTCTCTAAGTCTAGGAACACAAAGGTTTTTTGTGCAAGGGAATTCTACTAACTCGTCAAGACGCTTATAGCTATAATACTGGAAAAAAAGGGGAACCAACAGACAAAAAATCTCGATAGACTAAGGATGTTGGAAGTCAAATTCACATTTCTATGCAGGGTCGTTTTTGCGCTGAGTTTCAAGGTTTCAGAGTGGGAGCCAGGCAAATACAAGAAAACGATGGAGGTAATTGGAACCCCAAGTTCACAATGGACCAACTCCAACCCTATTATCATAGAAGATGAACAAAGGAAAGAGGTGATTGACAAACTAAGGAGCCAGAGACTTCTAGTCAACCAAACCCATCTAAACCAACTCCATCATGATCATGTTGTCTTTAGTTTTTACTCAGGTTTCAGTTGTCTATTTTTATGCTCATTTTATTTAACTATGTTGCACTTGAGGTTTTGAACCAAATGTATACACAGTGATTTAAACAAACTTGAAATGTCCTTGGAAATGATATAAAATCTAATTTCCTTCATGGTAGGCCTCAAACAACTATTCCTTTAACATTTTTCATACTATATTAATATAGAAGTAGACTAACGTTAAAAAATAGTGAAAAAAAAAGAATGGGCTAGAGCTTGTTCCAAATATTTTAGAGTGGATGAGTTTAGTAGATTAATTCGAGTAGTTAAATATTGTAAATTCCAAAAAAAATCTTGAATATATTTTAGAATCAACAAGTCCAATAGATTGGTTGGAATAATTAAGTGATGTGCGTTATAATGATGATGGTGAACAAAACGTTGTGATCTGAAATCAGGTATTAACGTTGAATAGATTGGTTGGAATAATTAATTCTTTAACGTTGTGATATTATAGTTGAAATCAGGTATCCCTCACATGCTTCTCGTGCTTAGGGATGCATGAGTTGTGCAGAGAAAGGGGGCAATGAGCGTTGGTTGGGTTGGTATAATGTGTTCATGTGAATATGACACATTTGACGAAGAGAAAATGCGCCTCACGGCCATAAAGTCGGTAAAGTCGGTTGGCGCCGTCCAAGCAACCCCCAATTAGTACGTTGTCCTAATTGCATCAGAAAAGTCAAGTGTACTTTGGTTGATATGCAAATCTTATTTACCCCATAAACTGCCATAAAGGTATAATGGAGTTTTCAAGTTTTGCAAGATT
>JASDQU010735676.1:0-53042 GCA_032191745.1 Picea mariana
TCCGGTCCGGTCTGTTCCTGTAACCCAAGGTAAGGGAGACTGGCAGCCGAAGGACTGTCTGGGTGACAGAGAAGGTGCACTCTCCTGGGGTGGAACAGGCATGTGGGGAATGAGGGTCTGTGTGCAGTGAGCGTGGGAGATTCCTGGGAGATTTTCTTCCTGTTGAATGTGTATGTGTTGTCTTCCCTGTAACCTCATCCTGAGTCTAGATTCCTTGACTTAGGGTGGAGCTCGGTCCCAGCTCGGGGGTGACCTACTGTTGAGCTGATGAACATTGTGGTCTAAGGCTGGGAGGTTCGTGGAAGGCCTGCACTTGGTTGGTGATTTCTACAGCAGATAAAAGATAAGTATATCTGAATTATGTTTTAACACATTTGAGCATGACTGCTCTGTTTATGTAACATGTTTTCCGCTGTGTAAATGAATTTATGACAATGCTATGGAATGATTAATTATAGCAGTACCCATATATTTTACTCTGAGTTGTTAAGTGTGTTTAATTTTGTTTAAATGCATTTGTTCCTTTTACATTCATGTAATGAATGATGATTGAGAGGTTGGGTGAACCTGGGTAGTGAAGGGTACACTACAACTTATATGATCATAAGGCAATCTTCTACAGGAAAAATAATCAATATTAATTAACCAAAGTAGCAAGATTATGTGGTTCATGCTCATCATGTTAAGGCAAATAAAACACTTCAAACAATGGAACAATTAAAGAAGGTATTGAAAGCAAGCAACAAACCAATAATTGTTTCAAATGAAGTAATTGATCTTAAGCAAGAACAAGAAATGATTGTTGAATGGAAAATCAATCACAGGTTTCTTCAAGATAAGCTCATGTCATTCAAATATTACAAGTGTATCAACTCATTTGCAGTCGTATTTTTGATGCTATCATTTGTAATGTTTTCTATATGGATGATAGTGGATTCAGTAAAATGTGATAGTGTTCAAATGGCTAACAATATTCTCTAAGTTGTCATGATTGTGTTACAGTTGATCTTGATGAGACAGGTGCACAGGACAGAGTTCGGAGACAGACGATAAGTCGGGTGGCCAATCCAGAGCTTGTTGACTAGTCAATAACCTTTTGGGGACCAAAAGGTCCATAGTGGGGAGGTGTGATCAAGAATCGGATCCAGGAGGTTTCCAGGTCTAGAAAAGGCTCAAAAATGAAAGTTCTCGGAATCAAATGAAACCAATTCCATTGCAACCGGTGTGTCGCGCTGATTTCATCCATATAGTTACTTCCTCAAATGGGAATCGGATGCGAAAGTTATTGCACGCTGATTGTTTCCCCAAACAGCTAAAAAGTCAATAGGTCAACTTGCAAAAAGTCAATGTTGATGTCTGCATGACATCACCTTATGACATCAGCATAGTGACATGTGGCATCATGACAACGGGGTGATTGGGCAGTGACAATGATAAATGTAGTGTGGACAAGTGGCACATTGTGGACCAGTCCAACATTGACATGTGGCATTTCATGGAGCAATGAAAGGGTGCCACGTGGCATCCACGTCATTGACGGACTAGGAAAATTTTTGTAGCCCATGGGATTAGAACCCATGACCTCTTGGTAGGAGACAAAGCTTTGGGAAAGGTCCTTTTCTAATGTGTCATATGTGTTGCTTGTTTAAAAGTACCCACTATATGTTAATTAAAGTGTAAATATGTGTTATTGGATTCGGAAGGGGGCTGGGGCTTAGCTGGGGCTAAGCCCCAACCCACGGTTTATTTTACTGCATGTAACCTCCGACTCCAATTATAGTGCTAGCACAGATATCACCATGGATATAGCCCCGAATCTGGTGGAATCCCATGTGATCGGGACTCAGTTCAGATTTTCTAGCGCAGGTTTTGGGGGCACAGTCCTATCATTTAACACCATGCGACTGGGTTTGATGGAGTAGGGTGCTGGCGCTTGGCCGCATGAGAGAAAATGCCCATGTTTTAAGTGCATGTTCCAGGTCTATGGAGATTAACCCATATATTTTTGGATAAGTGGGTTTTATTATAATGTTTTTAGATTTTAAATTGATTTTTGGCTTGTAATAAGAGGATTTTGCCCATTTTGGGGGATATGTGGCTCTTTTTGAGCCCATATTTTGGAAGGAAGTTGGGGAATGTTAACCAACTTCAGATCTATAAAAACCAGTCCTGTTTGAGTCCATGGAGGATATTCAGAGCAATGTTATGTTGAAGCAAAGCAAAGCCAAAGCCATTTTTATGCAGGGGAGCTGTTTAGGAGCAGAACTTTGGAGGCCATTTCCGAAGGCTATACTCGACCTCTTTCAGTGTCGTTAGTTGCATTGGATTTATGAGGTTGAGAATAACATAGTGAGATCATAATGGAGTCCATTTGATGTAGTTTTGATGTATTTTACAAGCATTGAATAATTAATAAAGAGGCCTCCCCCACTGAGACAAAGGCCCGAAGACGTAGGCAATTTTGTGATGAACTCCGTTATCACTTCTCTTATTATGGTTTTGTGTTCTTATTGCTTCAATTCAGATCTGTATATTGTTTTATGGCTTGTATGTTTCTTCATTAAATTCATCCTCTTTCATTCAACATCTTAAATGGTTAATCAACACATGCAATTAATAACTCAACCACAATCATTAAAAGATCTTTTCTGATTAAGTGGTATTAGAGCTAGTTGACGTTTGGATTTGAGTTTTGCATGTTAATGAGGGAAACGCTACAATGTGGTGAAGGTGAGATTGTTAAAGAGAATCCATTAATTGGATTGAGAAAGAGAGCGTCTCACAATGAGAAGATGGCATCCGAAGAGGGACTTTCTCTTGATGAGAAAGAGTTTCAAAAAACTTTCCTTGCTATGTCGAAGATGATGAAAGTTTTGTACGAGGATTACTTGGAACAAAAGAGACTAGTTCTTGGGAAATCTTCAAAGTGAAAAAGTGAAGAGGAAGAGGATCCTCCTCGATTCCTCCTTCACCTCCATCATCACCTCCTTCTTCTCCTCCTTCTTCAAGTTCAAGTTCTAAATCCAATGCAAAGAAACATTTTCATAAACATAAGAATGAAATGTCTTTATTAAAATTGATGTTAAATTCAAATTACCCATAGATGATGGTGAAGTTAATGTAGAGAGACTTGACAATTGGGTCAGTCAGATGGAGGTTTACTGCAGTGTGCAAGAGATCAAGGATGAGGCCACACAAATCAAGTTGGCTTCTTTGAGACTTGCAGGTACAACTCTCATCTGGTGGCAAAGCAAGTTGCAAAATGGAACACAACAAATGGGTAATGTATTTCCATCATGGCAAAGTTTCATTTCTGCACTTAGGAAACAATTCTTTCCTTTGGGTTACAATTGATCTTGATGAGACAGGTGGATGGGATAGAGTTCAGATATAGAGGAAAAGTCGGGTGGCCTATCCCGATCTTGTTGAATGATAGTAACCTTTTGGGGACCAAAAGGTCCATATTGGGGAGGTGTGATCCAAAATAGGATCCAAGAGGCTTCCAAGTCTAGAAAAGGCTCAAAAATGAAAGTTCTCAGAATTTAATGAAACCAATTCCATTGCGTCCGTCTCATCGTTTTGATTCTATCCATATATTTACTTCCTCAAATAGGCGTCGGATGCGAAATTTATCGCACACTGATCGTTTCCCCAAACAGCTAAAAAGTCAAAAGGTCAACTGGAAAAAAGTCAATGCTGACGTCAACATGACATCACCATGCTGACATCAGCATAGTGACATGTGGCAGCACAATAGTAGGGTCACTGAGCAGTGACAGGGATCAATGCAATGTGGACAAGTGGCACATTGTGGACCAATCTAACATTGACATGTGGCATTTCATGGACCAATGAAAGGGTTCCATGTGGCATCCCCCTCATTGACTGACTGGGAAAAATTGTGTAGCCCATGGGATTCAAACCCATGACCTCTTGGTAGGTGACAAAGCTTTGGGAAAGTTCCTTTTCCAATGCACCATATGTGCTACTTGTTTAAAAGTACCCACTATATGTTAATTAAAATGTAAATACGTGTTAATGGATTTGGAAGGAGGTTGGGCCTAAGCCCCAGCCCTCGGTTTCTTTTACTGCATGTAACCTCTGATTCCGATTATAGTGCCGGCACAAGTATCACCATGGATCTAGCCTTGAATCTGGTGGAATCCCATGTGACCGGGACTCAGTTCATATTTGCTAGCATGTGTTTTGGGGGAACATTCCTATCATTTAACACCATGCGACCGAGTTTTATGGAGTGGGGGCCAACGCACAACCCCTAGGGGGCTGGCGCTTGCCCACATGAGAGCATTTGCCCATGTTTTAAGTGTGCGTGCCATTTCTATGGGGCTTAACCCATATATTTTTGGATAATTGGGTTTTATTATAATGTTTTAGGATTTTAAATTGATTTTTGGCCTCTAATAAGAGGATTTTGCCCATTTTGGGGGATATTGGGCTTTTTTTTAGCCCAGATTTTGGGAGGAAGTTGGGGAATGTTAACCAACTTTAGATCTATAAAAACTAGGCCTGTTTGAGGCCATGGAGGACAGTTAAAGCAGTGTTATGCTGAAGCAAAGCAAAGCCCAAGCCATTTTTATGCAGGGGAGCTGTTGAGGAGAAGAACTTTGGAGGCCATTTCCAGAGGCTATACTCGATCTTTTTCAGTGCCGTTAGTTGCATTGGATCTCTGAGGTCAAGAAGAACATAGAGAGATAAAAATGGAGTCCATTTGATGTAGTTTACAAGCATTGAAGAATTAATAATAAGCCTCCCCCACTAAGACAAAGGCCCGGAGATGTAGGCAATTTTTTGCCAAACTCCATTATCACTTCTCTTGTTATGGTTTGTTTTTCTTATTGCTTCAATTCAGATGTATATATTGTTTTATAGCTGCTATGTTTCTTCATTAAATTCACCCTCTTTCATTCATCTTCTTAAATGGTTAATCAACGCATGCAATTAATAACTCAACCACAGTCATTAAAAGATCTTTTCTGATCAACTGGTATCAGAGCTAGTTGACGTTTGGATTTGAGTTTTGCATGTTAACCAAGGAAAAGCTACAACGTGGTGAAAGCAATCTTGTTAAAGAGAATCCATTATTTGGATTGAGAAAGAAAACTTCTAACAACGAGAAGATGGCATGGGAAGAGGGACTTTCTCTTGATGAGAAAGAATCTCAAAAAACTTTCTTTTCTATGTCGAAGATGGTGAAAGTTTTGTACGAGGATTACTTGGAACGAAAGAGACCAGTTCTTGGGAAATATTCAAAGGGAAAAAGTGAATAGGAAGAGGATCCTCCTTAGATTCCTCCTTCACCTCCATCATCACCTCCTTCTTTTCCTTCTTCTTCAAGTTCAATTTCTAAATCCAATGCAAAGAAACATGTCCATAAACATAAGAATGAAATGCCTTTATTAAAACTTGATGTTAAATTCGAATTACCAATATATGATGGTGAAGTTAATGCAGAGACACTTGACAATTGGGTCAAGAATATGGAGGTTTACTGCAGTGTGCAACAGATCAAGGATGAGGCCACACAAATCAAGTTGGCATCTTTGAGACTTGCAGGTACAACTCTCATCTGGTGGAAAAGAAAGTTGCAAAATGGAACGCAACAAGTGGGTAATGTATTTCCATTGTGACAAAGTTTCATTTCTGCACTTAGGAAGCAATTCTATCCTTTAGGTTATAAAGAAAAATCATTAATTGAATGGCAAGCACATCATAAGCCTTACACACTTAAATGGATAAGAAATCATCATCAAATGCACATAACAAAACAATGCGCAATCAAATTTGCAATTTCATCTAAGTATGTGGATGAGGTAACATGTGATGTAGTGCCATTACGAGAATGTGGAATGGTCTTAGTTAGTTCATACTTATATGATCGTAAGGAAATCTTCTACAGGATAAAGAATCAATGTCAATTAACCAAAGAAGGTCAAGATTATGTGGTTCATGCTCATCATGTTAAGGAAAATAAAACACTTAAAACAATGGAACAATTAAAGAAGGCAGTGCAAGCACGCAACAAACCAATAATTGTTTCAAATGAAGTAATCGATCTTAAGAAAGAACAGGAAATGATTGTTGAATGGAAAATCAATCACAGGTTGCTTCAAGATAAGCTCATGTTGTGCAAATATTACAAGTATATTAGCTCATTTKCATTCGTATTTTTGATGCTACCATTAATAATGTTGTCTACATTGATTATAGTGGCTTCTGTAAAATGTGACAGTGTTCAAATGACTAACAATATGCTCTTAGTTGTCATGATTGTTACATAGTTGATCTTGATGAGACAGGTGCAMAGGATAGAGTTTAGAGATAGAGGACAAGYCGGGTGGCCTATGCCAAGCTTGTTGACTGGTCATTAACCTTTTKTGGACCAAAAGGTCCATAGTGGGGAGGTGTGATCCAGAATCGGATCTAGGAGGCTTCYAGGTCTAGAAAAGGCTAAAAAATGAAAGTTCTTGAAATCAAATGAAACCAATTCCATTGTGACCAGCTCATCGTGGTCATTCTAGCCATATATTTACTTCCTCAAAAGGGCGTCATATGCGAAAGTTATTGCACATTGATCATTTCCCCAAACAATTAAAAAGTCAATAGGTCAACTGGAAAAATGTCAATGCTAACCTCATCATGACATCACCATGCTGACATCAACATAGTGACATGTGGCAGCATGACAACAGGGTGACTGGGCAGTAGCAAGGATCAATGCAGTGTGGAAAAGTGGCACATTGTGGACCAATCCAACGTTTACATGTGGCATTTCATGGACCAATGAAAGGATGCCACGTGGCATCCCCCTCATTAACTAACTGGGAAATTTTTTATAGCCCATGGGATTCGAACCCATGACCTCTTGGTAAGCTACAAAGATTTGGGAAAGGTCCTTTCCCAATGTGCCATATGTGTTACTTGTTTAAAAGTACCCACTATATGTTAATTAAAGTGTAAATACATGTTAATGGATTCGGAAGGGGGCTAGGGCTAAGCCCTAGCCCACAGTTTGTTTTACTACATGTAACCTCCAACTCTGATTATAGTGCTAGCACGAATATCACCATGGATCTAGCTCTGAATCCGGTGGAATCCCATGTGACCGGGACTCAGTTCAGATTTGCTAGCGCAGGTTTTGGGGGCACAATCTTATCATTTAACACCATGTGACCAAGTTCTATGGAGTAGGGGGTTGGCGCTTGGCCACATGAGAGCATATGCCCATGTTTTAAGTGCACGTGCCAGGTCTATGGGGCTTAACCCATATATTTTTGGATAAGTGGGTTTTATTATAATGTTTTTGGATTTTAAATTGATTTTTAGCCTCTAATAAGAGGATTTTGCCCATTTTGGGGGATATTGGGCTCTTTTTGAGCCCAGATTTTGGGAGGAAGTTGGAGAATGTTAACCAACTTCAGATCTATAAAAAGCAGGCCTGTTTGAGGCCATGGAGGACAGTCAGAGCAGTGTTATGCTGAAGCAAAGCAAAGCCAAAGCCATTTTTTTGCAACGGAGCTGTTGAGGAGCAGAACTTTGGAGGCCATTTCTAGAGGCTATACTCGGCCTTTTTCAATGTCGTCAATTGCATTGGATTTATGAGCTCAAGAAGAACATAGAGAGATCAGAATGGAGTCCATTTGATGTAATTTACAAGCATTTAAGAATTAATAAAGAAGTCTCCCCCACTGAGACAAAGGCCCGAAGACGTAGGCAATTTTGTGTCGAACTCCATTATCACTTTTCTTGTTATGGTTTGATGTTCTTATTTCTTCAATTCAGATCTATATATTGTTTTATCGCTGCTATGTTTCTTCAGTAAATTCATCCTCTCTCATTTAGCTTCTTAAATTGTTAATCAACGCATGTAATTAATAACTCAACCACCATCATTAAAAGATCTTTTTGGATCATAGATCCACCCCCAACAAACTTCGCTTCCATGAAAAATCCATAGAAAAATGTTGTTGCAGAACAAAGAAAGAAAGAAAACAAAGCCAAGTACTGGATTCAAAATTCAGTTGATGACTCAATATTTTTGAAGATAACTGTTGCTTCCATTGCAAAATAAGATTGGTACATTTTCAATTCAGTTTACTATGGAAGTGATAAAGTGAAGAGAATCAAGCTTCAGACTTTAAGAAATCAGTTTGATACCAGGAAGATGACTAACACGGAGAATGTTGACCAGTTCATGAGTAGAGTGATGGAATTGTAAACCAGATCAGGATGACTAGTGAATAAATTAAAGATCAAAGGATTGTTGAAAAAGTCATCATAATCTCTCCCAATAAATTTGAAATGGTTGTAACATCCATTCTAGAATCCAATGATTTATCTAGTTTCTCAATAGAAGAAATGATGGGATCACTCCTGTCACATGAAACTAGACACAACCTAGATGAAGGGTTTATGGTACATGCCTTCAAGACTCAAACCTCTTTCAGTAGAGGAAGAGACAGAGGAAACAAAGGGAGAAATCAGAGAGGAAGAGACATAGATAATCACAATGTTGAAGATAGAGACACAAAAGAACAAACACAATAGTATAAGACTCACAAAATCAAAGAGGAAGAGGGAGAAAATGGATAGACAAATCTGGAATTCAATGCCACTATTGTAGGAAGTATGGTCACTATGAGAGTGAATGAAGAAATAATTAGTGAGATCAAAACAAAGGTAGAGAAAATGCCTCCAACAATGAAGGATGAACTCCAAGAAACTTTGGTTTCTGGACAATCACATGAAAGGTAATAAAAAATTGATTTCTAGCATGGATACTACTATTAAATATGAAATTATTCTAGGTGATGATTCTCAAGTAAAATCTCTAGGAAAATGTACTCTATTTGTTTTAACCAAACAAGATCAAAAGAATGACATACATGATGTCTATTATGTACCAAACCTTAAACATAGTCTGATAAGTGTAGGACAATTGATGGAGAATGGATATGAGGTCTTATTCAAAGGCTAGACATAATTAATTTTGGATAAATCACCTAGTAGGAAACTCATTGGAAAAATCCAAATAACTAAGAATAGGATGTTTCTAATAAATTTAAGAAGTGTCAATTTGTTCCAGTCTTATGCCAAAAAAAATTCAAACATAGATGAGACTTTGTTATGACATGCTAGGTTTGGTCATCTTCCCTTCGGGAATCTAATTCTTCTTCAAAAACATGCAATGGTCAAAGGTATTTTTGTATTGAATGAACAAGACAACCCTTGTGAAAGTTGTATACATGGAAAGAATAAGAGAGACAACTTTCGAACATCCTCCCATAGAGAAAATAAACTTTTATAATTGGTTCACAAAGACCTCTATGGACCATTACAAACCCAATCCATTGGTGGTAGTTTTTATTTTCTGGACCAATGCAAAGCCAATCCATTGGTGGTAGTAGGAAAATATGGATTTATTTTCTTTAAAATAAGTCTCACACTTTTTCAAAGTTTAAAGAATTCAAAGATAAAGTAGAAAAACATAGTGGAAAAATTGTGAAGGTGCTCATATCAATGGAGAAGGAGAATACAATTCAAGATAATTTGCATATTTTTGTAGGAAACAATGCATCACAATGAATAATATAACTAAATATACTCAACAACATAATGTAGTGGTTAAAAGAAAAAACTAGACCATCATGAACATGGCTAGAAGCATGCTAAGAGCAAAGAATTTTTCCAATGACTATTGGATTGAGGCTATTGCCTATTCAGTTAACATTCTGATTTTTTATCACTTAAGAATTTTTGGCTACATTGCTTTTTCATATATCCCTGAAGAAGTGATAAAGAAGTTTGACAACATAAGTGAAAAATGCATCTTCAAAGGATGCAATGAGCAATCAAAATCCTAAATATTATACAATCCAGTTACCAAGAAATTTATGGTGAGTAGGGATGTAAAATTCTTAGTGAACAAATCTGAGCAAGAAAATGTGATATTGGATAATCAAAATCCAATGCATCAAATTGATGAACAAATAAAAAATTCAAAACAATAAGCACATCCACCAAGATTGCCAAGATTAAAGGTACAAAGACAACAACAACATTCTGTAAATGGTTTAGTAGAAAATCAACGAACAAGAAACATCTGGGAAATTTATGAGAGAAACACTACATTGAGCAACAAGGCCATTTTGCATTTCTATCTTGTCAGCCAACGTTCTTTGAAGAAGAAACAAAAGAGGAACATTGGGTAGAATCCATGAATGAGGAAATTGAAGACATAGAAAGGAACATGACTTGCTATAATGTTGATATACCAACAAACAAATCCAAGATAGGAGTTAAGTGGTTTTGCAAAGAAAGGTAAATGGAAAAAGAAAGGTAGAGAAGCATAAGGAAATGTTGGTTTCCAAAGGTTTCTATCAACAACCTAGCATAAATTATGGTGAAACCTTTGCTCCTATAGTAAGGTTAGATATAGTAAGGACCATTTTAGCTACTGCATCTCAGAACAAATGGAAAGTCTACCGGTTAGATGTAAATCTAGCCTTTTTGAATGAGATAATGCAAGAATAATTATATGTGGATCAACAACCTGGTTTTGAGGACAAAGGACAAGATGAAAAGGTGTATAAGTTAAATAAATCCTTATATGGATTGAAGCAAGATCTAATAGATTGGTATGGTCTATTTTACTCTTATTTGATCAACAATGGATTTAACAGGAGAAATAACGACCCAAAACCCTATACAAAATTAGATCAAGAAGTTAAAATACTTGTTTTCCTTTATGTTGATGATATGATTTACATAGGTAATATGATGTTAGAAGAATTTAAAGCTACCATGAAAACATAGTTTGAGATGATTGATCTTGGACTCATGAAACATTTTTTGGGAATTGAGGTTGAGCAATATGCCAATGACATTTATGTTTGTAAGAAAAAGTATGCTACAAACATTTTGAAAAGATTTAGAATGGATAAATGCATGCGAACAGAAACTCCTATTGCATTAGGAACACAATTGAAAAAACAAGATGAAGAATCAACAATTGACTCAACTTTATATAAGAGGCTAGTGCATAGTATCATGTACCTTACTGCAACCAGACATGATATAATGTTTGCAGCAAATTTTGTTTTCAGATTTATGGACTCCCCCACGGATTCTCACTGGAAAGTTGGAAAAATAATACTAAGGTATGTTGCATGAGAAATCAACTATGGCTTGTGGTATACAACTTCTAGAGATTACTCACTTGCAGGATACTCATAAAGTGATTTTGTAGGCAACATTGGTGACAAGAAAAACACATTTGGTTATGCTTTTCATTTGGGTACCAATATGATTTCATGGGCATCATGTTAGACACACCATTTAGAATAAACATGTAGTGCATTTTATTAATGGATATGATACACATATATACACATATATATGACCTTTGGATTCTCATCTAAGGTCTATTGGACTCCCGATGTGAGTTACATTATCTTGACTCTTCACGTTACGCGAAGTTAATAACCTAAGAGGATTACATTTCCAACATTCCCCCCCTTAATATGAAGGGGTGTATATGAGTCCAAAGTGAGAGATGATATCTAAAACATGGTAGCTAAAATCATGAAGTGTGTAGTTGTTGATCGATGAATGTTCTCTCTAAGTATGGTGGTTTTGGGATGACCTCAAACCAAATGATGATGGTGGTTTAAGGAAGACCACAAACCAATTTGGTGGTTTAAGGATGACCACAAACTTTGGAACCTTGCTCTAGGATCAACAGTTCTTAGAACATTCCCTAAGTTAGATAGAAGCTGACAGCTGGTGCCTTATGCTAATTGGAAGTGCTCTTGAATGATGGTTTAAAGATGACCATAAAATACTTTGTGGAAGAATTTGAATTTCTTCTAGCAAGTGGAGGTTTAAGGGAAATCACAAACTGTGTCTAGCAGAAGTTGTAAATCTTCTACTAAGTAGTGATTTAAGGAGAATCACAAACCAATCACGCTCCTTTGTCACGCTTGCTTGTTATTGCTCGATTGATAAGACTTTGAAATTGAAGCTTGACTGCCAATCATTGATGTTGTTCCCCCCTGTCAAGGATAAGGTTAGAAGACCAAAATCTATCCACTGCATGATGTGTCAATACATGATAGTGAATTTGTCGGTATGAATGACAGATCTTCTTGATTGTTGATGACCATCGCCAAAAAGGAATCCACCCATAGTGGTTCTTTACTCTTGCAGTTTTATTGTGCTTGAAACAATTATCTGAACGATGATTGTGATGTCTATAATGCTCGCAAGAATGAAGATCGAAACAATGATCTTCCATGTGGCCAACTCATTGACAATGCTGGCATATCTGAATCTTCTCTTGAACTGGAGGAGGTGAATTTGAACTTTCTTGTAGTAGTCCACGATCTCAAACTGGATTGGTTTGGTGTAATCCGGATTATAAAAGGTGACATCCTTTTCATATATGATACCTGTTCTATGCTTGTTGATTCTGATTTCTTCTCAAGGTTTGATCATTGGCTTGGAAAGATGAAGTTGAACTTCTAGAGTTGTCTCATTGAGTGGCTCTTGCACTGATTGTTGGTCCGAATCAACATCATCATCTTCAGCATCTTCAAAAATAGGGTTCTGAACAAGGATTGGCTCATAATTTTTTCAAATATTCTTTTGCTCAAGTGTGTTGTGAAGAAGACAGAGTCTGAGTTTGAAGTAATGCTTATTTTTCTTGCGAAACTTGCAAGCAAGTTACAATAGACTGCAAAGTACTTTTGTTAATGGTGACTATATTGTCCACAGTTGAGAGGATTAGAGTGTTCAATAATTCTAAGAGTTCCAAAACTTCAGTCATTTAAAGACAGATTTAGACATTGGAGTTTCTTGCAACTCCACCCACACTTTACAATCAAACTCAAAATTGTAAAGAACAAATGGAGGGTGTCGACTTCTACTAAAAATGCACTCCTTTACAAGATTTAATTTCAAAAAGTACAAGTAACTTAAAAGGACTATTTGCAAGTATACCTCTATTATCGGGGATGATTGAGCCTCCTCTCCTTATGCAAAGAACCTCAAGCTGCCAAAATCTAAGCACCGAAATGCAGTGTGTCGATAAGAATCTTCTCATCGAGACTATACGACTAATCCTGAAGATGTTGCAACAAATGCTATACCGGTCGGATTGGATCTGAGCTATGGGAGATTTCTTGGTCAGCAAACAGAGGCAACGATTAAAGTAGGCAAGTTATCCGAGTCTATTGTTGATGAGGCTCTAGTTACAATATTAGAGTTGACTTCTAGCAGCAGTTTGACGGTTCACAACAGAGACAAAGATATGCATCTTTTAATTCCATCATCAGAGAGAAGCAACCTCAAAAACATTATACAAATGGGCTCTTCACACAAATGCAACACAAAATATCTCATGGGAGCTTGTACGAGCTCATGGGAGCCTGTATATAGGTCTAGCTCCATTTCTTTGACTCCCACCATAGATGTTGCGGATTACCCATGGTCAACAAACATTTCAGGAGACCAACGCATAGAGAAAGAGAGCATATGAAGGGTGTCATATATTTGGCGTGCGACTTGTCTTCTCAACTAAGCATGGACGAGTCACGTTTTGGTGGAAAATATTAGTCGACGAGAAGTGCTGAGTGCTGAGTGAGTGCAGCCAAACACTCGCTAAGGTTTTGGAGAGTCAAGTCTGCAGGGGGAGTTCGTGGCTATACCAGGTTCAAGGTTCCATGAGAGCAATCAATGGTGCGAGTTAAGGTTTACAAGCACATAATTTTCTATGAAACCCAACTTAAACATCAAAACACAACATTCTGTCATGAGCACGAAAGCCAATCGCAAATAATCGGATGGAAAGAAGGATGTCGGGCATGGATTTCCCCTTAGATTTCACAACGCTACTCTCCCAGATAGGGGAAGGGCTCTTTTTCCCACAAACCTTGAAATATGTAATAGTGATTGTTGTATCGAAATACTCTCGATCTTGTATAACTATTCCTTTCTCTATAGTCCAGACGTGTATCCAATACGGAGATTTGTCTCCTAAAAATTCCACTAAGACGTTCTTGCCGAAAGCAATAAATGAGTGAGGTTTGAACTTGAAAAACTGGAATCCAGATTCGTGTTCTCCCGTGACCAAACGAATTAAGTATTGATAGCGTGGTCGACTGCCGGGGTTAGGTTTTCCTAGAAAATAAGTAGAAGAGGTAACGAAATTCTGAAGTAGGGTTTATTTAGGCCAGGGAAATTTAACTCATGAAGAATCGTTCAAAGAATATGGCAGAAGTAATGAGGATGGGAGACCTGCTCAGAGAGAGTAACTCATGCCAGATTCACCAGATTCAGAGAGGCATCTCTACATGAAACAAACTTGCAGGGTGGATGGACGGGGAATCAACCAGATGGATAGGGAATCCACCAGAGATGGCAGAATCCATAGGGACGTTTTGTATAGTTGGGAAAAGGAAATGCCCGATAATTGCTATCCAAAACTACCATAGGCCCTAAGAACTATAAGAAGTATGCTACAAACATTCTGAAAAGATTTACAATGGATAAATACATGTTAATAGAAATTCATATTGCGTTAGGACCAAAATTGAAAAAACAAGATGAAGACTCAACAATTGATTCAACTTTATATAAGAGACAATTGATTCAACTTTATATAAGAGGTTAGTGAGTAGTATCATGTACATGTTTGCAACAAGTTTTTTTTTCAGATTTATGGAATCCTCGAAGGATTCTCACTATGGCTTGTGGTATACAACTTTTAGAGATTACTCACTTGCAGGATACTTATATAATGATTTTGTAGGCAACAATGAAAAACACAATTGGTTATGTTTTTTATTTGGGTACCAATATGATTTCATGGGCATCATGTTAGACACACCATTTAGAAGAAGTGTGCAATGCATTTTATTAATGAATATGATACACATATATACACATGTAGATGAACTTTGGATTCTCATTTAAGGTCTTTTGGACTCCCAACATCAGTTACATTATCTTGAATATTCACATTACATGAAGTTAGTAACCTAATAATATTATGTTTCCAATACATCAAAGAAACAACCCATAGTTGCAATATCTTCAGAAGAGGCAGAGTATGTTGCTGCAATTTCAATATCTCGCCAAGCAGTATGTCTGAGAATATTTTTAAATGATTTGGCACATATGGACAAGGAGTCAACTCCTATTTTTTGTTATAACAACTCAACCATTGCATTGTCAAAGAACCATGTGTTTCACTAGAAAAGCAAGCACATTGACACTCACATTCATTTCATCCAAGGGCTTGTCAATAATGGTGACACTTCTCTTCAA
Source organism: Picea mariana (assembly GCA_032191745.1). Classification (NCBI taxonomy): domain Eukaryota; kingdom Viridiplantae; phylum Streptophyta; class Pinopsida; order Pinales; family Pinaceae; genus Picea; species Picea mariana. Next base: position 15,346 of record JASDQU010735676.1, read on the forward strand.
TTCTATGGATCAAGAGATCAGGTGGCAAACATTTTTACTAAATAACTTCGATTTTTTTTTTTTGAATTTCAAAGACAACACTTGGGAATTGTAAGTGTTGATGAATGTAAAAGATGAGATTAAGGGGGGTCGTTAGAGTAATCTCCCCATTGATTAATTTTCTTGTCTACCAATTGTTCGATGAGACTCTAGTTAGCCGTAGTTAGACACTAGTTAGTCTTCAACTCTTTATTGCATTCTGTTTGGATCCATTACCTTTTTGTATCTATATAACACATACACATACTAAGAAGGGTATGAATTCCCTATGATTATTATGCATCTCTGTTTGTTTATCTACCTCTCTGACTTTATCAGATTGTTGTTCAAAATAAATCATTTTTTTTTGTTCAATTGGATTTAGCGATGCATTCATGGAGTGTATCAAAGAAATATGTAACAACGATCCCAACGTTAGATCCTTTGAGTGAGGATTTTTTTTTTTTTTTTTTTCTAGCGAAGACTAGAAGAAAGGATTGTAGGAGAAAGTCCCTGGTTCTGAGCAAGAGAAAGGAAAAATAGGACGGGAGGACATACTTCACCTCTAGAGGTCCTTGGATTGAAGGAACCTAATTAAGAAAGAAAATCTAAAACTCCTAGAAGGATGGGAGTAAGGAAGGGAGTGATCGATGATCACCCTATTACACAGTTTTAAATGCTGCATAAAGTTACATATATATCCTTGAATTTATGTCCACTGGATGTATCTTGGGTGGTTGGGAGGAATGGTTGTTAACCTACCCACCTAGGTTCAATTCATTGAAAGTGACATGTGATGCCATTAAATGGATCGACTCAAACTCCTTAAGAGCTCTCTCACTTGGAGAAAGGAAGATAGCTCGAAGATGGTACCCTCTCCCTCATCCATTTCATTGGAATATCCTCCATCCGCTTGATAAAGGTCATTGGAATCTCCATTTTGGAAGGATCACACGAGCAGGTGAGACTGAAGGAGCAGATCCAATGACCATCAATGTTCTTTCTTGTAATTGTCAAAATGAATGGGCATTGAAATTATCAATACCATCAAGGATCACACGAGCAAGTGAGACCAAAAGAGCAGATCCAATGACCATCAATGTTCTTTCTTGTAATTGTCAAAACAAATGGGCATTGAAATTATCAATACCATCAAATTTATATGTGGTACAATGTACGAATTTACTTCTTAATTTGAAAGAAGAAAAATGATCAATTAGAAACTTGGGAGGGCGTTTGATACAAAGCACTCAAATACTTCCATATTATCTAGAATTTGCGCATATCCCACACCACGTGGGAACTCCCCTCTATATTTTAACATAGAAAAACCACCATGGTACAAATTTTGTCACATTCTTCTTTATCCGCACAATGAGTCTCTTTCAAAAAGCAATGGCATCTATATTTTATTTAAAAATATAATATAATGATAAAATATATAATATAAATGATATAAATTTTTTTTTTATAATTTTGAAGTTATAGAAAAAATATTTCAAAATTTTAGATTTATAAATATTTTAAATTTTATTGAAAAAATAAAAATAAATTATTTAATGATGATGATTAATGTTCATTGAAATAAAATTGGTGTGATTTTAAGAGAGTAAGAGAATATTTGCAATACTTTAGAATTTTGTTTTCGTACTCTAAAAAAATTAAAAAAAGATTCAAAATCACTATAGTTTTATTAAATTAAAAGGTTAAAAAGATTGATACTATTACAATTTTTTTGAAATTGAAATCTAATATAAATATAATCAAAATTTAAAAAAATAAAAAAAAAATATTATAAATGAATCAATAAATTATATTAAATTTAAAATCAAATCATTTTTAATAATTTTTTAAGGAATTCAAAACACTAAATAAATATATTAAATTTAAAACCACATCATTTTTATGATTTTTTTTAAAGAATTCAAAACACTAACATAATAGGTTTGAAATTACATTAAAAAAACAGAACTAATATAATCTAAATTTCATGGCTAAACACAATTATATATAAATGGCTATAACGGTAAATCCATTGCAACCATCTGTTTGTAATAATGAGTTGATTTTTTCTTACTATCATATAATCAAACCATACAAAACAAAGTTTTAAGATTTGTTTTAAGATATATAACTAATTAACTAATAATGCATCATACAATCAAACCGTACAAAAACACAGTTTTAAGATATATAACTAATTAGCTAATAATGCATAATTTTTAACTAAATGACACAGACATAATTTCAAAGTTATATAACTAAACCATTGTTACTTAGTTTTATTTATAAAAATCATATAATTAATACCAACACTATCCAACTTATCCATTAATACTTAGTTTTACTCCCCATTACTTTGGTTTTATTTATAAAAGTCATATAATTAGTACTTTACTCCCCATAACTTGGTTTTATTTGTAAAAGTCATATAATTAGACCTCTAAGTCATGGTTGCTAGTTCAATCTAATCGAAAAGGTCAAAACAATATATTTATCTATCTATTTTTTTTTAAGGTCATGGCCAAGCCAACACATCAAATTGGTGTATGAGACCCTCTTGTTTGTGGAACAAGAGATCCCCCTCCACCCAGTGATTTGACTGGTAAAATCTACGAAGGTATACATACCCTACCCCCTCTGGATTTGAACCATAACTATGAAATCATTAATATATGGGACATGGTTGAAATTTCAAATGTTTTCATAAGTAAAACCATGTAATTAGGTTAATAATTCATATTTTATCACTTAATTACATTAAGTGAATTTTACATGAATTTTAGTCAAAAGCCATATAATTCTACCATTAAAATATATAGTTCATTGACCAACTGTATCAAAGCTGATTAGAATTATATGGTTTTGATGTTAATTATGTGTTTTTGAAACACATTTCTTTTCTTAAAACCATACTTGATTATGTAGTTTTACCCATCCTTGGTGTGTAGCTCATAATGCATCCTTTATGTTGGATTTAACAATGTTTAGCACACAAAAACACATGCAAAACCTTTGTTTCATAGTTTAAGTTCAAAGCCACATCATTATGCCATTATTCAATGGTTGATCACCCAATCACATTATCAACTTAATTATGTATTTTGAGTCCATATACATAGGTTTAGGAGCAAATCCACATAGTTATGTTACTAATTCATAGGTTGTCCCAAAATTACACTTTTTTTTTTGGGCACAAGACAACATAGCTGGTCCTTCTTAAATTATGCACCCATGTCATGATTGCATGGTGTTGGGATAAAAGACCTATAATAAGTCCAACATTATGAAATTTTGATAGAAATGTGTTTTATATGGTGAAACTACAAAGTTTAATCCTAGAATCACATAATTAAGTTATTTTTTTTTTTACAAGAATTCGGAAATATATATTAAAAAGTGTGGATAAATCCACTATAGTACAAAAAGAGGGCCATGAAAGACCTTCAAGAAGTAAAATATTTGAACCTTGGAAATGATAAAACAAAATTTGCGATCATATAGTTTCCACCTTCCCTAGCTATAATGCATCTATTGTATTTTGAAGAATACAATCTATATAATACTTTGCCTTCTCTGCTGCTCCCAAATTGAGTCTGGACAGGGCTCGTTGAGATCCAGGATTTGGTTGACTGTGGTTGAAGTTACATTCTTGGAGGCTCCATGGGTGCTTGCTGGTGTGCTTAGTTGTTGATGATTTTTTTCCATCTGATCCAATCGACTCTGCATTATCTCCAGACTATTGCGCCGCTCTTCAATGTGACTCCTCTGAGCATAAGTTTCATCTTGCAGCCTTTCAATAAGATGTCTTTGTTGAGAGAGGGTTTCAAGTTCAAAAGCTAGATGGAGATGAGTGCTCCCATTTGAATTCACATCCTTTGGAATCCCACACATTCCTCCTTAGGTTCCAACTGAACAGAACCAACTAGAATTCCCTTGACACCCTGCAAGTGCATGAACTATGGTGTGCTTTGATTCCTCTGGATGTTTTCCATACTATTAGGGCGGGCGTGATGTTGTAAAGAATTGGGATTGCTGTGAATTGGGAAATTTTTGGGCGGAGCATAATTTAGCAAAGGTCACAAGGCTAAGATCTAGGTGAAGAAATGAGAAGGAGGAGGGCGAGGCGGTGGGTGAGACAAGGAATAACAAGAGGGAGCCCGAAGTCTCTGGGTATAAATTTTCTGAGAAACAATCGGCATTGAACAACCTATGCAATTAAGAGGGAGCGTAAGGTGAGAATGGATTACCAAAGCCACAAATAGAATTTTCCCCAGCAAGGACGAACACTGACCAAGATTTCCCCATGTGACGATCAATGTCAAATTCATGTAAAAAAGATAAGTCACAAACTCTACCTGGTGCGATGTACTTGAAGCCTTCATATATGTACTTGAAGCCTTCATATATACGAGCTTGAGTCTGGGCCTAATGTCATCTTGGTTAATTGTCTACGCATCTGGGCTCCTGCACACATGAACCATCTGCATCAGAGCCTTCATCCTTTGATTTCCCATGAGCTCGACTGAATGGATAATCTGACCATCTAAAACCATAATGAGACCGACGTATAGGTTGTTAACCTCAACTGTCCTTGGTCGGTGAATCATCAACTGTACATTTTCCACCTGCCTACTCCACCTTTCTTCTCTTGCATTGGAGATCCAAGTGGCTCCTCCTCTATCCTTTTCATGCCGACTCCTAGTCATGTGTCACATTAGACTACAAGGGATAAGACTTCAACACACTCCACCCATAAGGTTCCAGGATGTCTCCCTATGGCCTTGTTCGCTAATTTGTCTGTTGCCTTGTTATTTTCCCTCAGAATGTGAAATAATTTTGGCTTGAGGGACCTTGAGTCTACACATATTCAATCAATAATTATTTTTAGAATCAAATTTTTTGGCTCGATTCCCTGGATCATCATCCTTATGATTGTCTTGGAGTCACCTATAACATTTTGATTGGAAATTTGGCGGGTCTTTTGTTGATGGATTCCTTTGAGTAATGCATAATACTCTACTTTATTATTGGTGTCTTTCCCGATATTCCAGTAGTAATTTAATATTCTCTTTCCTCCGAGTTCGTAGAGAACCCCCTCCACACCTGCCTACCCTCGGTTTCCCTTAGAAGCGCCATCAAAACAAAGTGTAGGATCAGGTTGATTTTGAATCCATTCATCTATGCTATGAAAAGTATGAAGCTTCCAACGTGATCTTTTCACTGAGTGAGAAATTTGACGAGAGTGAAGGTTGAATCTTGTGATCCAAACCTTTTCTAGGATATGTCACGACCCCATTGTTACGACTACATGCGACGCAAAGCAGTGCAATTTTTTTTTGTTTTAACCAAGAAGGCAATCAACGACAACAATTAATCAAAACAACTTGACGACGAACACAAATTATGCATTTAGGCAATAGACAACAATGACCAAGCATACTAGCACATCATGCAACCAGATGAAACATGCGATAATTCGTAGACAGATAAAAATTGATACCCTCCAGACATAAGAAAGAAAACACCTACAAGCTAAAGGAAAACATCAACAACTTGACACATCGACTTCGATGACCCGTAACTATAAACCTTTATGACATGAAAAACCAATCGCATTAAGTCATTATAAAACCAAGTATGAACATCAATTACAACGAACACAAGCTCACATCGGGAAGCACAAGACTCTGGCCAGGTTCTCATTCACATCTATCCATTAGGGCACGTAATGATCCCCTCGTCAGGAATCATGTCGTCACAAGGCGATAGGTGTGACAGTAACCACGACGCAACAAATTCTAATGCAAACATATATCGATTAAAGGATGTGATTAACCATCTATGAATTGTTCCCTCGAGAATCCATTCTATAATAACATGTATCAATTAAAATCCTCTCTCTTGTTTTTCAATTCATTTATTAATTAATTAAGAATTTATTAACAAAAGTCTCACTACAATTGTCATTCACTAACATAATTCCTTGTAGAAGCCTAAGTTAATTTTTAAACCCTATCATTACCCTTCCCAAACATAAATTCCTTTAGATTAAAATAATTGACATATCCACACTCTTATGCATAAGATAATGAGAAACTTGAGAAAGGCATGACCCTAAAATGTCTTATCAATATTAAACCTCATTAATTGAAATCTACAAAAGTTGTGTATATAAATACTCCATTTAATTCATCCCAGTACCCTGTAATCTAAAAAATCCTTTAATTCCCTTTTTGGTATCAACAATGATATCGTTGCTTAACATTTGTATCGTTGTCTATAAAATATATGATATCACAGAGTTAAATATGATAACGTTGTGTAAATATCCATAAGATCCATAACTATATGAAAAATAAATATCGTTGTGTAAATAACAATATGATCCATATGATCGATGTGTAGCTATATGATCCCTATGATCCATAAATGTTGTTGTGTAAATAACAATATGGATGAAATTTATCGATATCATAATAATATCACTGTGATATATCATTGTGTGAATAACAATAAGATATCGCGGTGTAAATATGATATTGTGGTGTAATAACAATCATATATGAGATATCGTTGTGTAATAACAATCATGTGTGAATAAAAATAAGATATTGTTGTGTAAATATATCGCTATGTAATAACAATCATGGATGATATCGTTGTCAAACAAACATACTGCTATCTATTAAAAATGTTACTGTCAAACAAACATATCATTGTGAAAATGAGATATCGCAGTGTAATAACAATCATCGATGAGATATCATTGTGTGACAACAATCATGTGTGAATAACAATAAGATATCTCTGTGTAAATATATTTTTGTGTAATAACAATCATACATGAGATATCAATGTGTAAAACTAGGTGAAAGGTTGTTTGATAAATTGAATTTTTCTAAGGCTCAGAGAATGGATAAACGATTGGTACAAGATACCCAGACTCACTCGGGAAAAACACATTTTCCCCCTTTTTTCAAGGAGAAAATGGGATCAAAGATTAATCAATCAAAAATGCAGAGTTTAAATATTAAGGGATTTAGTCATTCAAATGCAGAGTTTAAACACTTAAGGACTAAGCATTCAAACGCAGAGTTTAAATATTCTGAGAATGGTCACTCAAATTGTTGGAGCATAAGCCTTACTTACATTAGTTTATACCTAGCTTAGACTCTTATATCTTGGTTAATACATTCATTTACACCTTATTTCACCTAATTTGGCCGCATAGAGAAGAACGCCGCCTCATCCCTAGATTTTAGAGAAAACTGTTAATTTTAGATCAAGACTCAACTCCCAGTTCTTGATTTTCTCGATTTATTCTTGATTTTCTTGATTTATTCATGATTTATTCCAACTCTCCCATGCTAAAACTCATCTATTATTGGGGAATGCGCACCTCCTCTTTGAGTGAGAGATTTATTCCTTAATTAATGATTTTTGCCGTTACTATTATTAGTAACTACAATTTCGGGTCAGTTAAGTGAGTTGGAACTACTTCTCTTGTCAGTTAAGTGAGATTAAGTGAGATAATGCCCATCACTTGACTCTTGTGGACATTAATGAGTGTGATACATGTATATTTAGTGGTCTAGGTCGAACTATGTGGTCTCCCTTAGCTTATGACACCTGTTTTAGCTATTTCTAGCTTTTTTTTACTAGAATTTCTATGTTGGAAATTCTATATATTCACCTCCTCTCTTCTTTTTGAGGATGATTGTTCATGTATATTCATTTTTGATTAATATAATTCTCTGATTTATGGAGCAAAAACTTTCTCTCATCTCTTGAATATCAACAAATTGTTTATGTTCAATTTAACTAGAATTATAGATCTATTGGGGTTTCTGTAGGAATTCTACACAATTGCATAGTTAATCATTCAAAAGAAGGCACAAATATTAAACATTCAACTAAGAATCAATAAAAAATGCAAGGACACTCATTCACAAAGAAGGCACAAAGATTAGAGATTAATCATCAGAGAAAATAAAATAAAATAAGGGATAGATATTTGAGTGAAAATTCATCCTTCACTTATTATCCATACAAAGGAAAGAAGGGAATTTAATTCTCAGTATTAAACACCGGAGTGAAGACAGTCGATTAGGCTCCTAGCCAACTGCTCAGGCATAGACTAATAACTTAAGGATAAGGGAAAAAAGATAAAAACACAAATTTTCTTCATAATAAATCAATAAAATCAAACGCAGAGAAGTAATTGCAATCGGAGTTAGGGTTCACCATGGGAACAATGAGCATGAGGCTGGGATGAATTTAAGTTCTCTGATTATAAAACGTTGGGCTCATCAAGACAATTTGCTGATAGATAAAAATGAAATCTTTGAATAGTGTTACATTGATTAAACATAAACTTTAACACGGTAGAAGTACATTACTGAAGGTGAAGGAACAATATTTAAACTACCATTCAATGCAAATATACACATGCATACCATAGCCCAATGTGAAAGTTATGAGGTCATTGTCCCACGCATGCTCCATCCAGTTCCCGCTTGCCGACCGATGTGACCTCACCAGTACCTCCCAACCAACATTGGGGGTAATCTTCTTCCTCCTGAGCCCCCCGAGACACAAATGGGCCACACACACAATACCAGAGAATGATAGCACCTAGCTCACCTTGCAAGGTTGAGCTACCACTAGTTACCCGAGATGGCTATTCCAACTCCCACAAGAGAAATTTCAGTCAAGATAAAATTTCAGCAACGTAACATTATGCAAAAGGATGAGATCCATACTTCTTAGCCTCTATCATTTTTATAGAGTTTTCAAGTAATTAGTTTTCTCAAATTCTCATTAAATTCCTTTTTCATTTAATTAATTTCGAAAAACCTCCCCCGTACACATGTCACCCGATCCCTTAGTTCCAGAAAATTAATTTTATTAATTAATTAAATATTCCTATTTCCCCCATCCACCTAAGAGAATTCCTAAAAGCGCTTATCGGCGTCCCAAAATTCTCTTACAATTATTAAATGATTTACACCTTACTTAATTCTTAGTTGAGTTCATAAATAGAAAGTTCCAAAGGAAAGATTCCTTACTAAGATAGACATTCAACTTTTTCTTTACATTTCCCCTTTTCTTTAAGATTCCCTTTTTCTTTAAGTTTCTTATTTCTTTAAAGTTTCCCTCTTTTTCCTTTTTAACTAAAAAAAATCAATTTAGCAAGTGTAGATAAAACAACCATTTACCCTTTTTCTGTTTTAATTAAAAATTAATTTAGCAAGTGTAGATAAAAACAACCATTTACCCTCTTTTCTTTTTAACTAAAAATTAAATTAGAAAATGTAGATAAAAACAACCATTACCCCTTTTTTAAAATTTTTATCCTCCAATATAAATTTGAATTTCTTAACCCCATTCTTGTTACATGTTTATTTTTTATTTTATTTTTTTACCACAAGTTCTACTTAGATCTAGGTTTTAATTCGCTAGGCTTGGCAACAGTTCTTAAGGAAAAAATTAGTCATTAAACTTTACTTATCACATCATTAATTTTAAGGTCAACTAGGTTTATTCACTTACCAGTTAATATCACGACGTGCCCTTCAAGACACACTACGTTCACTAAGGCTGCCACTCGTCTCTTTCTATTTTTCTTGTGCGACATGCCCTTCAAGATACACTACGTGCTCCAAGGGTTCCACTCGCCTCTTTATTGAATGTGGTAGATGTCAAACCCCTGGAGTCAATACTCCGCCAGGTGATCTTGTGGGAGACTAAGGGCCTCTAAGAAATAAGGCCACTGCCTTACTGTGCACCCCTTAGAACCATCATGAGCGACTATCACAGTCTTCCCTCACAAAATCGTGGGTCTTCTCGAACTAAGTAATCGTTAACCTATGGTTAGAGCCATGAGGAGAGTGCTAGTAGGTTGTGGCAGGGATGCTGCCACACCTCTCCCTCAATGTCTCTGGTTTTCGTGCGTGACTCCTTTACTCCAAATGTGAGTCTGGTTGGAAATATATCATCAGTATTCATCAATCAATGAATCATGTCAGCAATAATAATCATCATCATAACATCTAATCATATGTACATATGTCACATCAACAACATTCAAATCGTACAGTCCACTCCCTGACTCGATATGGAGTCCAAGGGGTTTCATTGATGCCTCTACATCCTCAATGTTCAGAGTCCTACACACTCAAGAGAACCCAATCAATAGCACCTGTTAGAATAGGGACAGGCCCAAGGTTCAAAACTTCAATAACGCACAAACAAAACCCTAAATATCGACCCTTTTGACAACACCTACGAAGCATATGAAGTCTCACCCAAGGTAGAGGCAGGGGTGGTTGCAAGAATCAAGTGTCCTCAACCTAGTTGGGACACAGATCCACGATTACAATACTTAACAGAGCACTTAACAGTTAACATTCATCAGAAATCACTTCGTAGGGAAAAACCCTAATTACAGAACAACGCAATATTCACAAGATCTAATACATCCAAGCACTTAGCATATAGAAATAGATTAAATATAACATTCATTCACATTACTAAGAACTATGATACTATTATATCAGGTGCATCTAACATATATCACTTCACTAAGCATAAATCACATCAATAACATCACAACTATAATGCACAAAGCAACCACAACACATGATATACGTGGGGCTACAACCACCAACACTTCTCTTCTTTATTGTCTTCTGTCAATATTCTACAAGCACAGAGACGCAAGAACCCACTCTGCATAGGACAGGAGATTTGCGTGTACCTTGCCAGACCCTCCTTCCCCGAGCTAGGTTACAACACAAAGCCTTTCTTACAATCACTTGCACTCAGCTCTGCAAGTTCTCATGCACATAGTATGCAAAAAGATAACTCAATCACATAGATCCAACTACTTACATCTCTTGCACTCAACACAATATATCACTTAGCACCACTTCTCTCTAGATCTAGTGTGTTTATTACATCTTCTAGATAGCTATTTATACATTACATAAGGGCCAAAACATGGGTAAACCCATGGGCCGACATCCCCATACTTGTTACATAAACCCTAAACCCAAAAATTCCCTAAAAACGGGTCGAGATTTTGCAATATCCACTTCACCTTGCGCTCCACCTTCAACCAGCCTGTTGAAGTCCCAAAAATGGTCAAAAGTGACCAAGATTCTCCAAAACTTGGTCAAGGGACAAAAGGCCCCCAAAACTCACCTGTGACTCATCTCGAATCACTCTGATCTGGGTAACTCTAGCTCAAATGCCTTGAGCTTCGCTTGAGCTGCCTCAACCTATTTATTTTCTAGAGCCTCTTTCTCGACAAACTCTTGAATAACCATCTCTGTCACAGGTCCTTCCAAGCACTATTCCACTGTGGTGACCACTTGTTCCAGTTCTGCACCTCGTCCTTCAATCTCCTCAAAAAGTATGCAAGATGCATCCTGCACTGGATGGAGTCGCTGAGTCACTTCCATGACCTTACTCTTTATGGCATGGACTTGTTTCTGAACTGTGGATTGTTCCAGGGATTGTTTCATCCTCTCGACCATTGATAGTAGCTTCAACTGCACTTGCACCATTGTTGCTTGCTTCTTGGCCTCTTGAAGCTGTGACTCTAGTGTCCTTAGCTCAGGGTCCTCTGCAAGGCGCTCGTAAGTCTTTGCACTTCGACTACTAAGATGTTTACATTCTAAGTCCAATGCCTTGATTCTCTGAACTGCACTCCGAGATTTTTCTTCTCTTTGGTCTTGCACTTCCTGCAGAGTGCTTAGCACTTCTTGTAACTCCAGTTCTTCTACTTTCTGTTGAAGATGATGAATGGATTAAACAAGCTTCCCTACTTGAATTTCCACTAGGTCTTCTTCCATATATTCTAAGCCTATCACAAAGCAAAGTGCTCTAGTGGCTGCCTATTTAACTCCAATCTACTCTGTGAGAAATTGTTCTTTATCCTTCTAGATCTACGCTCTATCCTCTGCAAACTTGGCTTGGATGTCATATTTTTCCTATTGTGTAACCTGACGTTTCTCTATGAATTCCTCTTTTTCTTGCTTTAAGGCCTCTGTGGCTTGCTCTTTTTCTTCCTGAACATGATGAAGGCGATCTTCAGTCGCATCTGTTATTTGGTGTTGCTGGGCAGGCTCATCTCCCAACTCTGTTCCTTCTGATGATGGGGGTGCATCGGGATAACGTTCAGGACGCCTCCAACGATCATATTGCTTCACCATGGTGAAGTTCCAATCCTCTTTTTTCTACTATTCCGATGAAGTTACAGTGATGCAAACCTCCCTTCTGCGAATTTCTCTCTGGAACTTCCTGCAATTTCTCTAACTTTGCTTTCTTCTTACCCAACTTTCTCGTTTTCTTTCCTGTAATCTGAGTTCCTGGTTTCCTCTTTCCATTATTGTTCTTATCTCCTCTTGGAATGGTTACTTCGCACTGTGGAGGGTCTTTCATAGGGTTTGAGGGTAATACTTCTTCCCTTTATGGGGTAGGTGCTCTACTCTCTTGTAAAGATAGGTGTTTCAAGTCTTCTTGTGTTCTTTCAACTTCGATGTCCATATCTCTGGTCCTTAGTAGCTTTGACTGGTCCTCTTATTATTCCAGTAAGTGCACTAGTCTCCTAGCCATGAAATCCATTAATTCTTTCTTTTTTTGTTCTAGATCCTCCTCTTCTTGTTTCCTTCATATCTAATCTTTCTCAATCCAGGTTTTTCCTTGTAAAATAGAAAATGGGGCCTTGTTCTCAAAAAATTTAATGACTTCAAATTATTCCTCTATCGAAGTTCCATGAGCACTCATAGATGTTTGGGTAAGTCTTCCACATAGGGTTATCAACTTTCCTCTAAATAATCCTATTCCTCCCAATGAAGGAACCATAGCAGTCTTTCCCAAAATTTCCCAATTTCTTTTTGTCATGATATTCACCTAGGTTTCCTCATCCAGAACACAGTCTATGTCGAAATCTCCTATTATTGTTTCTATGCACTCCTTCTCATTTAAGATCTCTGATAAGTTGATATCTCTGTGATCATTTAGGGTTTCTTGGATATGTAATAATACAGTCTCTGATTCTTTTGGGGGTTCTATCATATCCTTAGTTTCTTGGCCTATCTCATGGTTTTCTTGTCTCATATTCATCTTTTCAAATTTAGCAATCATTCTAGGGAAATCCAAAACTTCATGGTCCATAGCTTTACAACAAGGACAACTAGGACCTCTACCAGGGCATTCCTTAGCAAGTTGTCCCGGTATTTTGCAACTATAACAAAGATTTAATCATCTCTTTCTTTTAAATGACCCCCAACCTTTCTTGTAATGCGCACTGGGATCATAGTAACTAACCTGCAAAGAATTCTTTCTAGGATACTGCATCCATTTATTAGTCCAAACATTCTTTCTATGCATAGGAATAACATATCTTTCATTATTATTATCATATCTACTCACATCAAATATTCTTTCTTGTAGTTGTGCCCTAGTTTTCATACTAGGACAAAATCTATTAGACATACCTAGATCAATTCTTTCAAAACAAATTTTTTTACTTATATTACCTTTCTTATAGCRCAAAGATTTTAAGATCTTACCTTTTTTCTTCAGATTTGATTCCTTTCTTAGCATAGAGATTCGCAGTCAAGTAGAATATTGTGCACTAAAGCAACAGATCTACGCACAAATMTTTYGTTTCTTCAGTTCCCAGTAATCATAGTTTCAGTCCCGATAACAGAACCATTTGTTTGCATAGGGGCAAACCTAGGGTTCAATGCTTCAACAACGAACCAACAAAACCCTAACTACCGACCCTTTCAACAACACCTGTGAAGTAGATGAAGTCTCACCCGAGGTAGAGGCAGGGGTGGTTGCAAGAATCAAGTGTCCTCAACCTAGTTGGGACACAGATCCATGATTACAATACTTAACAGAGCACTTAACAGTTAACATTCATCAGAAATCACTTTGTAGGGAAAAACCCTAATTACAGAACAATGCAGTATTCACAAGATCTAATACATCCAAGCACTTAGCATATAGAAATAGATTAAATATAACATTCATTCACATTACTAAGAACTATGATACTATTATATCAGGTGCATCTAACATATATCACTGCACTATGCATAAATCACATCAATAAAATCACAACTATAATGCACAAACCAACCACAACACAGGATATATGTGGTTCACCCCAGCATGGGGCTACATCCACCAACTCTTCTCTTCTTTATTGTCTTGTGTCAATATTCTACAAGCACATAGCCGCAAGAACCCACTCCGCATAGGATAGGAGATCTATGCTACCTNAGCATATAGAAATAGATTAAATATAACATTCATTCACATTAATAAGAACTATGATACTATTATATCAGGTGCATCTAACATATATCACTGCACTATGCATAAATCACATCAATAAAATCACAACTATAATGCACAAACTAACCACAACACAGGATATATGTGGTTCACCCCAGCATGGGGCTACATCCACCAACTCTTCTCTTCTTTATTGTCTTGTGTCAATATTCTACAAGCACATAGCCGCAAGAACCCACTCCGCATAGGATAGGAGATCTATGCTACCTCGCCAGACCCTCCTTCCCTGAGCTAGGTTACAACATAAATCCTTTCCTATAATCACTTGCAATCATATCTGAAAGTGCTCATGCACACAATATGCATAAAGCTAACTCAGTCACATAAATCACACTAGTTACATCTCTTGCACTCAGCACAATATAGCACTTAGAACCACTTCTCTCTAGATCTAGTGTGTTTCTTACATCATCTAGTTATCTATTTATACATTAAAAAAGGGCCTAAACACGGGTAAACCCATGGGCCGACATCCCCATACACGTTACATAAACCCTAAACCCAAAAATTCCCTAAAAAGGGGTCAAAATTTCATGATCTTTGCTCTTCCTTGCTCTCTGCCTTCGACCAGCCTGTCGAAGTCCCAAAAATGGTCAAACGTGACCAAGGTTCTCCAAAACTTGGTCAAGGACCAACAACACTTATCGATGTAAATATAACAAAAATGACATAACATAAAATCCACAATGTATCATAATCATAATCAAAACAGTCAATAGTACAACGACCTAGATCACTTGCACGCAAGTGTCCTCATAGAATAATTTCGCTCAGTGAGTGCAAGAGAGGGATGTTACATAGACCCCCTCTTGTTTTAAACTTCATCCTGAAGTTTCACAGTATATAAGTGCCGAAATAAAGTGTATCACAGTATCATAAGTCTATCTATCAAGAAAAAATGGAAACTGCTAGTGCATATCATATGCATCCTCCCAGGTCATCGAGTGCAAACTATAGTTGTCCCACTAGACTATGACCTGATATACTATTCAACGTCGTAGTTGTCGAATGCGATGGTACATAATACGTATCGGTTCTTTCGTGAGAACACCCTCATCTAATACTTTCAAGGAACTCATGTCAACAACATGTGTAGTATCACTAACATAATGTCTCAAAACAGAGACATGAAAGACATCGTGCGTATGCCTCAAAGAATCAGGCAAGGCTATTCAATAGGCCACAAGAACTCTCTTTTCCATAATCTTTAAGGATCCCACAAACCTAAGATATATTTTAGCACCCTTTCCAAACTTTATCAAACTCTTATGTGGTTTCACCTGCAAGAAGACTTGATCACCAACTTCATAAATATGATTGACACGTCACGCATCGGCATAACTCTTCTGCTGATCATGCGATTCCTTTATCATTTGTATTAGGGTTTTCATTTGGTCTTCCATTTATTGGATCACTTCAGGTCTAACTAGGACCCTATCCTCAATTCGATCCCAACTCAAAGGCATCTGACATGGTCACCTGTAAATAAGCCGAAAGGTGCCATCTTAATGGTGCTTTGATAAAGGTTGTTATATGAAAATTATACCAGTGGCAAGAATTCTTCCCAACGCTTTTTTTGGTCCATAATGTACATACCCAACATGTCCTCCAAGATTTTGTTTGTTTTTTTAGTCTTCCCGTCTGTCTCTGGGTGATACATGGTACTAAAGTTAAATTGGGTTCCCAAGGCCTCTTGGAAACTAGTTAAAAATCGTCTAGTAAACATTAATCCTAGATCAGATATAATCCTCTTAGGAACACCATGCAGCCTCACAATCTCACTGATGAAAAATCTAGCTATGTCAGGTGCCTCATACGTCATATGCACAAGAATAAAATGAGCACTCTTTTTTAGAGTGTCGACTACAACAAAATGGAGTTATGTCTCTTTGCCTTTACTGGAAATCCAATAGTGAAATCCATCGAAATTACCTCCCATTTCAATTCTGGAATAACATGTGGCTATAGTAATCCTGTCAGATGTCTATGTTCATCCTTCACCTGCTAACATTATAGACATCTTACCACATAGTTGACTATGTCTTCCTTCATTCCTTTCCAAAAGAATAAGGATTTAAGGTCTGCTCTCATCTTCGTGACTCCCAGACGAGCTAAGTACACTACTCTGTGAGCCTCATTTAGGATCAAACTCCTCAACTCGTCGTTGGGCAGAATGTAAATTCAAATTTTAAATCTCAATAATCCATCATTTTCCAAAGTAAATCCTTCAAATTTTGGCACAATCATTGTGTTTTGTCCGATAAAATCCTTGGCCTCCTTGTACCAGTCATCTTCATGTTGTAAAGTTAGAATATTTTCATGTAGATTCGTCTGAAGAGGCATCACTGAAAATATACGAGGTCTCTGAATCAACACATCATCCACTCTGTTCATTGTTCCCTTTATGTAAGTAATCTTGAAATCATACTCGCTAAGCAATTCCAACCAATGTCGTTGCCACACGTTGAAGTTGCTTTGCGTAAATATGTGTTGTAGTCCACAGTTGTCCATTCTTAGTTCAATTTTTCATCCAATAAGGTAGTTTATCCAAACTCTCAAGGCATAAACAATGGCTAACAACTCCAAATCATGTGGTGCATAGTTCTCTTCATGGCTTCTCAACTTTCTGGAGATGTAAGTGATCGCTCGACTGTATTGCATCAAAACTCCCCCTAAGCCTTCTTTGGATGTGTTATTGCATACCAAGAAGTTTGCATCCATGTCAGGGACCATTAGTATCGATGTTGTTGTCAACAGCTCCTTGAGCCTCCGAAATGCTTCCACACATATCTCCGTCCAAACAAAACTCTTGTTCTTCTTCTACAACTTTGTGATCAGATTTTCTATCTTCGAAAAACCCTCGATGAACCATCGATAGTATCCTGCTAAAACCATGAAGCTACGCACTTCAGGGACATTCATCGATGCAGACCATTCCATGATAGCCTCAAATTTTACTAGATCCATGATGATACCTTCAACAAAGATGACATGCCCTAAGTAGTGAATCTTTGATTGATAAAACGAGCATTTAGACAATTTCCCATACAATTTGTTCCTTCACAAACACTGTAGTACCAAGCGCAAGTGATTGTCATGCTCCTACATCATCCGAGAATAAATAAAAATATCGTCAATGAATACTTCGATGAACTTATCCAAGTATTGGCGGAACACCCCGTTCATCAAACTCATAAATACCGCAGGGGAGTTCGTCAGTCCAAAAGGTAAAACAATGAACTCGTAATGTCTAAAACATGTATTAAAGGTGGTCTAAGGGACATTTTCCTCCTTGATCAAGAGCTCATGATACCATGATCTCAAGTCGATTTTCAAAAACACCATCGCACCCTTCATTTGATCAAACAAATGATCAATCCTTGGCAACGGATACAGATTCTTGATCGTTTCTTTATTCAATTGACGGTAGTCAATGCAGATTCTCCATGACCCATCCTTCTTTTATATGAGAATAAGAGGTGCACCCCATAGTGAAACACTTGGACGTATAAGTCCTAGGTCCAACAACTCCTTCATTTGCATTCTCAACTCTTGTAACTACGCGATCGACATCCGATAAGGCATTTTTTCTATTGGTTCAGTTCACGGTTTTAGGTCTAAGTTAAATTCCAATTCCCTTTCTATCGACATCCTAGGTAACTCCTCAGGGAAGATGTCCGCAAACTCTCTTACCATCGGAAGATGTTCTAGACCTTCCGCTAGTCACTTCTCATTTAACACAAGGATCGCATAAATTTACATCCCTTGCACATTCTCTTCTGTAGCTGTAAAGAAGAGATGAACCTCAAGGAGACCCCCTATTTCTGACCTACAATTATGTGTCTATGTCTCTCATCATCAACCAAGCTCAACCATTTCATCTTACAGTTGAGTATCACCTCATGCGATTCCAACCAGCCCACATCGATCATGATGTCATAAGATCCTAAGATCATGATGTATAGGTTGTCCCTGGTGACAAATTCTCCTAGGTTAAGGATAAAACCCATAACCTTCCCACCAACCTTTTGTTTGGCTCCAGAAGCCATTTCTACAAAACTAAACTCATCATATTCGACTGCATTTACCTTAATTCTTTTTAGTGCTGCACCATAAATTAAACTCTCGGTAGCATCAGGATCTATCAAAATACTAAGGGTATGGTCAACAACAGTACTTGACGTCTCAAGCACAGCCGACTAGTGCTCTTCCTGGCAGTTATTCACCACTACATGGATCTTGTGGGCCTTGCCCAAATCTCCCATGATACTGGGTCCGGCTGATCTATATGCTCTGGTCCTCTCCTGAAACCGTTCCTCGAATAGTCCCCATAACACATCTTTGACTACCATGTTCAATTGTGGGAGGAGCGTATTCCATCAGAGAAGAGCACTCCCCTTCAGATGAATGACTGCCCTACAGACCTTCATGTTGGAGGTCGTAATCGTGAATCATGAAGAACATCACCTTGATCTCTAGCCATGCCTCGATGGCTGAGCCATCCACAACACTCGTGGGCCTGAGAACTTATCCCTTTCAAGTTCTCAGTGAAATCTAATGGTACTGGCTGGGGTGCATTGTGGACCCTTAGGGGTAYAGGCGCCCTGGCCTCATCTCAGTACAGATGGTGGATCAAGGCCTCTGACATTCCTTGGAAGGATATTTTCATACCATTATCATCCATTATAGCAATCGAATCCAACCCAAGGAMTTGTTCCTCCCCTTGGGGTTTAGACTCTGAGGGTGTGAGAACTTCTGGAGGCGTCATACCTCCTTCCATGACACCACACAATGAACTATTGTGGCATCCTCTAATCAAGATCACTGCATGGACACGTTAAAGTTTTTAATTAGCGCTAKATTAATAATCAAGGGTTTACTATAGTGGAAATCACAGYGATCGACAGTTGTAGGGTTGAAMCCACTCTGATACCATATGTCACGACCCCATCGTTACGACTACATGCGACACAAAGAAATGCATTTTTTTTTTGTTTTAAGRAGGAAGGGAATCAASGAAAATAATTAATTAACACAACTTGATAACAAACACAACTTATGCATTCAGGCAAGAGACAACAACAGTCCATCATAATAACACATCTTGCAACATGAAGAAACATGCGATAATCCATAGACAGATAAAAATGGGTACCCGCCCGAAAAAAGTAAGACAATGCCTATAGGCTAAAGGACAACATCAACAACCCAACACATCGGCTTCGATGACCCGTAACTAGAAACCTCTATGGCATGCAAAACCAATCGCATTAAGGCGTTACATAAACAAGTACCAACATCAATTACAACGAACAAACGCCCACATCAGGAAGCACAAGACTCTAGCCAATTTCTCATTCGCATCTATCCATCAGGGTGCACAATGATCCCCTCATAAGGAATCATACCATCAGAAGGCGATAGGCATGACAATAACCATGGAACAACAAATTCTAATGAAAACATACAATAATAAAGTACATGATTAGCCATCTATGAATTATTCCCTCTAGAATCCATTCTACAATAACATGTATCAATTAAAATCCTCTCTCTTGTTTTTCAAGTCATTTATTAATTAATTTAAACTTTATTAACAAAAGTCTCACTACAATTGTCATTCGCTAACATAATTCCTTGTAGAAGCCTAAGTTAACCTTTCAACCCTATCATTACCCTTCCCAAACATACATGCCTTAGATTAAGATAATTGACATATCCACACTCTTATGCATAAGATAATGAGAAACTTGGGAAATACATGACCCTAAAATGCCTTATCAATATTAAACCTCATTAATTGAAATCTACAATAGTCATGTATATAAATACTCCATTTAATTCATCCCAGTACCTTGTAATCTAAAAACTCCTTTAATTCCCTTTTTGGTATCAACAATGATACTGCTACCTAACAGTCTTATCATTGTCTATAAAATATATGATATCACATATTTAAATATGATAACGTTGTGTAAATATCCATAAGATCCATATTACATAACTATATGACAAATAAATATCATTGTGTAAATAAAAATATGATCCGTATGATCATTGTGTAACTACATGATCCCTATGATCCATAAATATCGTTGTGTAAATAAAAATATGGATGAAATTTATCGATATCATAATAATATCGCTGTGATATATCGTTGTGTGAATAACAATAAGATATCACTATGTAAATATGATATCACGATGTAATAACAATCATGAATGAGATATCACTGTGTAATAACAATCATGTGTGAATAACAATAAGATATCATTGTGTAATAACAATCATGGATGAGATTGTTGTCAAACAAACATAATGCTATCTATTAAAAATGTTATTGTCAAACAAACATATCGTTGTGAAAATGAGATATCGTTGTGTAATAACAATCATGGATGAGATATCGCTATGTGATACCAATAATGTGTGAATAACAATATGATATCTCTGTGTAAATATATCGTTGTGTAATAACAATCATATATGAGATAGTGTTGTGTAAAACTGGGTGAAAGGTTGTTTGATAAATCGAATTTTTCTGAGGATCAGATAAAAAATAGACGGTTGGTACAAGACACTCGAACTTGTAGGGGAGAAACGCCTTTTTCCCCTTTTTGAAAGGAGCCAAGGGGATCAGAGATTGATCAATAAAAAATGCAGAGTTTAAACATTTAGGGATTTAGTCATTCAAAACAGAGTTTAAACACTCAAGGAATAAACATTCAAATGCAAAGTTTAAACATTCCTAGAGTGGTCATTCAAATCACAGAGTTAATCATTCACAAAAAGGTGAAAATATTAAACATTCAACAATGAATCAATCAAAAACGCCGGGACACTCATTCACAAAGAAGGCACAAAGATTAGAGATTAATCATCAGAGAAAAACGCAGAGATAAGTAAGGGATAGATAGTTGGGAGAAAATTTTTCCTTCACTTATTATCCATGCATAAGAAAGTAGGGCATTTAAATATCAGTCTTAAACACCAGAGTGAAGATAGTCGATTAGGATCCTGGCCGACTACTCAGGCACAGACTAATAACTTAAGGATAAGGGACAAAAGATAAAAACACAATTTTGCTTGGTAATAAATCATTAAAAAAAAACGTAGAGAAGTCATTGCAATCAAAGTTTGGGTTTGCCATGGGAAAACAGTTCAAAATACAACGAGCATAAGGATGGGATGACTTTAAGTTGTCTGATCATAAGACGATGGGCTCATCAAGACCATTTGTTGATAGATAAAAATGAAATCTATGGATAGTGTTACATTAATTAAACATAAACTTTAACACAGTAGAAGTACATTATTGAAGGCGTAGGAACAATATTTAAACTACCATTCAATAAAAATATACACATGCGTACTATATCCCAATGAAAAATTTCTGAAGTCGTTGTGCCATGCACGCTCCATTCATCTCCCACTTTTTGACCGATGTGACCTCACCAGTACCTCCCAACCAATGCTAGCGGTACTCTTCTTCCCCCTAAACCCCCTAAGCCACAAAGGGGCCATGAACACAATACCAGATAATGATAGCACCCAACTTGCCTTGCAAGGTCTAGCTACCACTCGTTACCCGAGATGGGTATCCCAACTCCCACAAGAGAAAGTTCAGTCAAGATAAAATTTCAGCAGCATAACGCTACGTAAAAGGATGAGATCCATACTCCTCCTCCTCCATCCTTTTTATAGAGTTTTCAAGTAATCAATTTTCCCAAATTCTCATTAAATTCCTTTTTCATTTAAATAATTTCGAAAAACCTTCCCTGTGCACATGTTGCCCGATCCCTTAGTTGCACCAGAAAATCAATTTTATTAATTAATTAAATATTCCTATTTCCCTCATCCACCTAAGAGCATTCCTAAAAACACTCCTCGGTGTCCCAAAACTCCCTTGCAGTTCTTAAATGACTTACGCCTTACTTAATTCCTAGTTGTTCATAAATAGAAAGTTCCAAAGACAAGATTCCTTACTAAGTTAGACATTCAGTTTTTTCTTTACGTTTCCCCTTTTCTTTAAGTTTCCCTTTTTCTTTAAGTTTCCTATTTATTTTAAGTTTCCCTCTTTTCCCTTATTAACTAAAAAGATCAATTTAGCAAGTGTAGATAAAAAAACTATTTACCCTTTTTCCTTTTTAATTAAAAATTAATTTAGCAAGTGTAGATAAAAACAACAATTTACCCTATTTTCTTTTTAACTAAAAATTAAATTAGCAAATGTAGATAAAAACAACCATTACCTCTTTTAAAAAAATTTAATCCTTCAATATAATTTTGAATTTCTTACCCCCCTTCTTGTTACATGTTTATTTATTTTATTTTTTTGACCACAGGTTCTACTTAGACCTAGGTTTTAATTCACTAGGCTTGGCGACATCTCTTAAGGGAAAAATTAGTCATTAAAATTTAATTATCACATCATTCATTTTAAGGCCGACAAGGTTTATTCACTTACCATTTAAAATTGTGACGTGCCCTTCAGGACACACTATGTGCTCCAAAGGTGTCACTCGCCTCTTTCTGTTTTGCTTGTGCAACATGCCCTTCAATACACACTATGTGCTCCAAGTGTGCCACTCACCTCTTCAATGAATTTGGTAGACGTCAAACCCCTAGAGTCAATACTTCTCTAGTTGATCTTGTGGGAGACTAAGGGCCTCTAAGGAATAAGTCCCTTACCTTACTGCTTGCCTCTTAGAACTATCATGAGCGACTGTCATAGTCTTCCCTCATGACATCGTGGGCCTTCTCGAACTAGGTAATCATTAACCTACAATTCGAGCAACGGTGGGAGTGCTAGTAGGCTATGGTAGGGCCACCGCCACACCTCTCCCTCAATGTCTCTGGTTGTCGTGTATGACCCATATACTCCAAATGTGATTTTGTTCATTAAGATATCATCAACCTACATCCATCAAAGAATCATGTTAGCAATAATAATCATCATAACATCTAATCATATGTACATATGTCACATCAAAGAGATTCAAATCCTACAATCCACTCGTTGACTTGATCTAGAGTCCAAGGGGTTTCATCGATGCCTCTGCATCCTCAATGTCTAGAGTCTTTCACACTCAGTAGAACCCAATAAATATCACCTATCGATGTATATATAACAAATATGACATAACATCTAATCCACAATGTCTCAGAATCATAATAAAAAAATTCAATAGTACAACTACCCGGATCACTTGCATGCAAGTGTGCTCAAAGAATAATTTCGCTAAGTGCGCACAAGAGCGGGATGTTACATACACCCCCTCTTGTTTTAAACTTCGTCCCGAAGTTTCATAGTATATAAGTGCCAAAATAAAGTGTATCACAGTATCATAAGTCTATCTATCAAACAAAAATGGAAATTGTTGGATCATATCATATGCATCCTCCCAGGTCGCTGAGTGAGGACTATAGTTATCCCACTAGACCCTATCCTGATCTACTGTTTGAAGTCATAGCTGTCAAATGCGATGGTCCAGGATATGGATCGATTCTGGTGTGAGCACACCCTCATCTGATACTTGCAAGGAACTCATGTCAACAACATGTGTAGTATCACTAACATAATGTCTCAAAATAGACACATGAAAGACATTGTGCATATGCCTCAAATAATCAAGTAAGGCTAGTCAATAGTCCAAGGGCCCTCTCTTTTCCACAATCTCGCAAGATCCCACAAACCTAGGAGATATTTTAGCACCCTTTCCAAACTTGATCAAAATCTTATGCAATTTCACCTGCTAGAAGACTCGATCACCAACTTCATAACTACGATCGACACGACATGCATCAACATAACTCTTCTGCCAATTCTATGCTTCCTTTATCCTTTGTCTTAGGGTTTTCATTTTGTCTTCCATTTCTTGGATCACTTCAGTTCCCACCAGGACCCTATCCTCAAGCCGATCCCAACTCAAAGGCATCTGAAACGGTCGCCCGTAAAGAAATCGAAAGGCACCATCTTAATGTTTCTTTGATAACAGTTGTTATATGCAATTCTACCAGTGGAAATAATTATTCCCAACGCTTTTGTTGGTCCATAGCGTACATAAACAACATGTCCTTCAATATTTGGTTTGTTTGTTCAGTCTACTCGTTTATCTCCGGGTGATACATGGTACTAAAGTTAAGCTAGGTTCCTAAGGCCTCTTGGAAACTAGTCCAAAATTGTACAGTAAACACCGGTCCTCGATCAGATATAATCCTCTTAGGCACACCATGTAGCCTCACAATATCACTAATAAAAACTCTAGCTATGACAGGTGCCTGATACGTTGTACGCACATGAATTAAATGAGCACTCTTTGTCACAATGTCGACTACCACAAAATCATGTTGTGTCTCCTTGTCATCGGTGGAAATCCAACAATGAAATCCATTGAAATGACCTCCCATTTCGATTCTGGAATATCATGTGGTTGTAGTAATCCTGTCAGATGTCTATGTTCATCCTTCACCTACAAACATTCTACACATCTTACCACATAGTTGACTATGTGTGCCTTCATTCCTTTCTAGAAGAATAAGGGTTTAAGGTTTTCCCTCATCATTGTTACTCCTGGGTGATCCATGTACACTGCACTGTGAGCTTTGTTTAGGATAAAAATCCTCAACTCATCGTTGGGTAGTACATAAATTCGACTTTTAAATATCAATAATATGTCATTGTCCAAATTAAACACTTCAAGTTTTGGCACCGTCATTGTGTTTTGTCGAATAAAATCCTTGGCCTCGTTGTACTAGTCATCTTCGTGCTATAAATTTAGAATATTTTCATGTAGATTCGTCTAAAGAGGCATCACTAAAAATATGTGAGGTCTCCAACTCAATGCATCAACCACTTTGTTCATTATTCCCTTTATGTAAGTAATCTCTAAATCATACTTGCTAAGCAATTCCGACCAACTCTGTTGTCGCGCATTCAAGTCGCTTTGCGTAAATATGTGTTGTAGTCCACAGTGTTCCATTTTTAGTTCAAATTTTCGTTCAATAGGGTAGTGTCTCCAAACTCTCAAGGCATAAACAATGGATAACAACTCTAAATCGTGTGTTGCATAGTTGTCCTCATGCCTTCTCAACTTTCTAGAGATGTAAGAGATCACTCGACTGTCTTGCATCAAAACTCTGCCTAAGCCTTATTTGGATGCATCAGTGCATACCAAGAAGTTCGCGTCCATGATAGGGACCTTTAGTATTGGTGTTGTTTTCAACAGTTCCTCGAGCCTGCAAAATACTTCAACGCATTTCTCGGTCCAAACAAACTTCTTGTTCTTATTCTTCAATTCTGTGATCGGATTTGCTATCTTTGAAAAACCCTCGACGAATCGTCGATAGTATCTCGCTAAACCCATGAATCTATGCACTTTTGAGACATTCATCAATGCATGCCATTCTATAATAGCCTCTACCTTTTCTAGATCCATGACGATACGTGCGCCAGAAGTGACATGCCCTAGGTAGTGAGTCTTCTATTGATAAAATGATCATTTAGACAATTTACCATATAATTTGTTCCTTCACAGAAACTGTAGTACCAAGCGCAAGTGCTCGTCATGCTCCTCCCTCATCCAATAGTAAATCAAAATATCATCAATTAATACTTGGACGAACTTGTCCAAGTATTCGTGGAACACCCCGTTCATCAAACTCATAAATACCCCAAGGGCGTTCATCAGTCTAAAATTTAAAACAGTAAACTTGTAATGTCCAAACCTCATCTTAAAGTCAGTTTAAGGGACATCGTCCTCCTTGATCCGTAACTGGTGATACCATGATATCAAGTCAATTTTTGAAAACACTATCACACTGTTCCTCTGATCAAACAGATCATCAATCCTTAGCAACATATATTGATTCTTGATCATTGCTTTGTTATATCATTAATCCTTAGCAACATATAACAACCTATCCTTCTTTCGTATAAAAATAAAATGTGCACCCCATGGTGACACACTTAGACGTATAAGCCCTAGGTCCAACAACTCCTTCAGTTTCATTCTCAACTCATGTAAATATGGGGTTGACATTTGATAAGGTGTTCTTGCTATCGGTTCAGTTCCTGGTTTTAGGTCTAAGTTAAATTCCAGTTCCATCTCCAGCGACATCCCAGGTAAATCCTCAAGGAAGACATCTGCAAAATCTCTCACCACTGGAAGGTGTTCTAGACCTTCCGCTACTCCCTTCTCATTTAACTCAAGGATCACATAAATATTACATCTCTTGCACATGCTCTTCTGTAGCTGTAAAGAAGAGATGAACCTTAGGGAGACTCTCTAGTTCTGACCTACAATCACTCGTCTTTGTCCCTCATCATCGACCAAGTTCAATTGTTTCATCTTATAGTTGAGTATCGCCTCATCCGATTCCAACTAGGCCATACTGATCACGATGTCATAAGATCCTAAGATCGTGATGCACAAGTTGGCCCTGGTAACAAACTCTTCCAGGTTAAGGCTACAACTCGCAACCTTCCCACCAACCTTCTTTTTGGCTCCAGAAGCCATTTCTACAAAGCTAAAGTCATCCTGTTCGACTACCTTTACCTTAATTCATTTTAGTGATGCACTAGAAATAAACCTCTTGGTAGCACTGGGATCTATCAAAATACTAAGGGTCTGGTCAACGATGGTACTTGATGTCTCGAGCACAGTCGACTGGTGCTCTTCCTGGCAATTATTCACCGTTGCATGGATCTGATGGGACTTGCCTAAATATCCCACGGTAGCAATTCCAGATGATCTGAATGCCCTGGTCCTCTCCAAAAACTGTTCCTCTAACAGTCCCCATGACATGTCTTCGACTGCCATGTTCAATTGTGGTAGGAGAATCTTGTATCATAGAAGAGTTCTCTCCTTCAGTTGAATGACCGCCCTGCGGACCTTCATGCTGTAGGTTGTAATCACGAAATGTGAAGAAAATCTCCTTGATATCCATCCATGCCTCGAGGACTGAGCCATTTGTGACACTCATGAACCTAAGAACTTATCCCTCTTGAGTTCTCGATGAAATATAATGGTGCTAGCTGGAGCGTGTTGTGGAACCTTAGGGGTACATGTGACCCAGACTCATCTCAATACATATGGTGGATCAAGGTCTCTAACATTCCCTGGAAGGACCTTGACAGACCATTATCATCCATTACAATAATCAAATCCATCCCAAGGACTTGTTCCTCCCCTTGGGGGTTAGACTTCGAGGGCACAGGCACTTCTGGAGGTGTTTTACCTCCTTCCATGACACCACACTGTGAACCACTATGGATTCCTCTAATCAATATCACCGCATGGACACGTCAAAGTGTTTAATTAGAGCTAGGTTGGTACTCAAGGGTTTACTACAATGGAAATCATGGCGATCCACAACCGTAGTGTTGAACCCGCTCTGATACCATATGTCATGACCCCATCGTTACGACTACATGCGATGCAAATCAATGAAATTTGTTTTTGTTTTTAGCAAGAAGGAAATCAATGACCAAATTAATCAACACAACTTGACAACGAGCACAACTTACACATTTAGGCAACTGAAAACAATGACCCAAAATACAAGCACATCATGCAACTAGATGAAACATGTGATAATCCATAGACAGATAAAAATGGCTACCCGCCCGACACAAGAAATACAATGACTACAAGCTAAAGGACAAAATCAACAACCCGACACATCAGCTTCGACAACCCATAACTAGAAACCTCTATAGTGCACAAAACCAATCGCATTAAGGCGTTACAAAACCAATTGAAAACATCGATTACAACGAACAAACACCCACATCGGGAAGCATAAGACTTTGGTCAGGTTCTCATTCACATCTATCCATCAGAGCGCACAATGATCCCCTCATCAGGAATCATGTCATCACAAGGCGATAGGCGTGACAATAACCATGGCAAAACAAATTCTGATGCAAACATAAATCAAATAAAGGATGCAATTAGCCATCTAAGAATTATTCCCTCGAGAATCCATTCTACAATAACATGTATATATTAAAATCCTCTCTTGTTTTCAAGTCATTTATTAATTAATTAAGACTTTATTAGCAATAGTCTCACTACAATTGTCATTCACTAACATAATTCCTTGTAGAATCCTAAGTTAATCTTTCAACCCTATCATTACCCTTCCCAAACATACATGGCTTAGATTAAGATAACTGACATATCTACACTCTTATGCATAAGATAATGAGAAACTTGGGAAATGCATGACCCTTAAATGCCTTGTCAATATCAAACCTCATTAATTGAAATCTACAATAGTCATGTATATAAATACTCCATTTAATTCATCCCAGTACCTTGTAATATAAAAACTCCTTTAATTCCTTTTTTGGTATCAACAATGATACCGCTTCCTAACATTCTTATCATTGTCTATAAAATATATGATATCGTAGAGTTAAATATGATAACGTTGTGTAAATATCCATAACTATATGAAAAATAAATATCACTGTGTAAATAACAATATGATCCATATGATCGTTGTGTAACTACATGATCCCTATGATCCATATGATCGTTGTGTAACTATATGATCCCTATGATCCATAAATATCAATGTGTAAATAACAATATGGATGAAATTTATCGATATCATAATAATATCGTTGTGATATATCTTTGTGTGAATAACAATAATATATCGTTGTGTAAATATGATATCGCGGTGTAATAACAATCATGGATGAGATATCGCTTTGTAATAAAAATCATGTGTGAATAACAATAATATATCACTGTGTAAATATATCATTGTGCAATAGCAATGATGGATGAGATCGTTGTCAAACAAACATAATTCTATCTATTAAAAATGTTACTTTCAAACAAGCATATCATTGTGCAAATGAGATATCATTGTGTAATAACAATCATTGATGAGTTATCGCCATGTGGTAGCAATCATGGATGAGTTATCGTCGTGTGATAATAATCATGTGTGAATAACAATAATATATCTTTGTGTAAATATATCGCAATGTAATAACAATCATATATGAGATATCGTTGTGTAAAACTAGGTGAAAGGTTGTTTCATAACTTGAATTTTTCTGAGGATCAGATTTAGAATAGACAATTGGTACAAGATGCCCAAACTCGATGGGGAAAAATGCCTTTTCCCCCTTTTTGCAAGGAGCCAAGGGGATCATATATTAATCAATAAAAAATGTAGATTTTAAACATTCAGGGATTTAGTCATTCAAACGCAGAGTTTAAACACTCAAGGACTAAACATTCAAACACAGAGTTTAAACATTCCGAGAGTGGTCATTCAAATCACAGAGTTAATTATTCACAAGAAGGCACAAAGATTAAACATTCAATAATGAATCAATAAAAAAGGCAGGGATACTCATTCACAAAGAAAGCGCAAAGATTAGAGATTAATCATTAGAGAAAAATGCAAAGATAAGTAAAGGATAGATAGTTGGGTGAAAATTTATCCTTCACTTATTATTCATGCACAGGAAAGCAGGGCATTTAAATCCCATTCTTAAACACCGGAGTGAAGACAGTCAATTAGGCTCCTCGCCGACTGCTTAGGAACAGACTAATAACTTAAAGATATGGGACATAAGATAAACAAACAATTTTTCTTCGTAATAAATAAATAAAAACAAATGCAAAGAAGTCATTGCAATCAGATTTTGGGTTCTCCGTGGGAAATAAATTCAAAATACAACAAGCGTAAGGCTGGGATGACTCTGTGTTCTCTGATCATAAAATGCTGGGTTCATCAAGACAATTTGTTGATAGATAAAAATGAAATTTCTGGATAGTGTTACACTGATTAAACATAAACTTTAACACAGTATAAGTACATTACTAAAGGCACAGGAACAATATTTAAACTACCATTCAATGCAAATATACACATGCGTACCATAGCCCAATGTTAAAATTTTGAAGTCGTTGTCTCACATGCATTCCATCTAGTTTCTGCTTGTCGATCAATGTGACCTGACCGATACCTCCCAACCAACACTAGGGGTACTCTTCTTCTCCCGAGCTACAAAGGGGCCACACAAACAATACCAGAGAATGATAGCACCCAACTCACCTCGCAAGGTCAAGCTACCACTCATTACCAAAGCTGGGTATCCCAAATACCACAAGAGAAAGTTCAGTCAAGATAAAATTTCAACAGAGTAACGTTACGCAAAAGGATCAGATCCATACTACTCCTCCTCCATCCTTTTTATAGAGTTTCTAAGTAATTAGTTTGCCCAAATTCTTATTAAATTCCTTTTTCATTTAATTAATTTCGAAAAACCTCCCTCGTACACATGTCACCCGATCTCCTAGTTACACCAGAAAATCAAATTTATTAATTAATTAAATATTCCTATTTCCCTCATCCACCTAAGAGAATTCCTAAAAACGCTCCTCGGTGTCCCACAATTTCCTTAAAATTCTTAAATGACTTAAGCCTTACTTAATTCCTAGTTGAGTTCGTAAATAGAAAGTTCCAAAGGAAAGATTCCGTACTAAGTTAGACATTCATATTTTTATTTACATTTCCCCTTTTCTTTAAGTTTCCCTTTTTCTTTAAGTTTCCTATTTCTTTTAAGTTTCCTCCTTTTTCCTTTTTAACTTAAAAAAATCAATTTAGCAAGTGTAGATAAAACAACCATTTACCCTTTTTTGTTTTTAATTAAAATTTAATTTAGCAAGTGTAGATAAAAGAAACCATTTACCCTCTTTTCGTTTTAACTAAAAATTAAATTAGAAAATGTAGATAAAAACAAATATTACCCCTTTTTTTTAAATTTAATCCCCCAATATAATTTTGACTTTAATAAATACGTTTGAATTTCTTACCCTCCTTCTTGTTACATGTTTATTTATTTATTTATTTTTACCACACATTCTACTTAGACCTAGGTTTTAATTCACTAGTCTTGGCGATAGTTCTTAAGGGAAAAATTAGTCATTAAACTTTATTTATCACATCATTCATTTTAAGGCCGACTAGGTTTATTCACTTACTAGTTAAAATCATGACGTGCCCTTCAGGACGTACTATGTGCTCCAAGGGTGCCACTCTCCTATTTCCTTTTTCCTTGCGCGACATGCCCTTCAAGACGCACTACGTGCTCCAAGGGTGCCACTCGCCTCTTGAATTAATTTGGTAGACGTGAAACCCCTGGAGTCAATACTCCACCAGGTGATCTTGTGGGAGACTAAGGGCCTCTAAGGAATAAGGGATCTGCCTTACTGTGTTCCCCTTAGAACCATCATGAGAGACTGTCACAGTCTATGCTCACGTCATCGTGGGTATTCTCGAACTAGGTAATCATTAACCTACAATTCGATCCATGACGAGAGTGTTAGTAGGCTATGGTAGGGCTGCTGCCACACCTCTCCCTCAATGTCTCTGGTTGTCGTACTTGACCCCTATACTTTGAATGTGAGTCTAGTCGGCAAGCTATCGTCATCCTGCTTCCATCAAAGAATCATGTCAACAATAATCATCATCATCATAACATATAATCATATGTAGATATGTCACATCAACAACATTCAAATCCTACAGTCCACTCCCTGACTCGATCCAGTGTCCAAGAGATTTCATCAATGCCTCTGCATACTCAATGTCCAGAGTCCTTCACACTCAAGAGAACCCAGTCAATAGCACCTATCGATGTAAATATAACAAAAATAACATAACATCAAATCCACAATGTCTCGTAATCATAATCAAAACAGTCAATAATACAACGATCGGGATCACTTGCATGCAAGTGTCCTCAAAAAATAAGTTTGATCAGTGCGTGCAAGAGAGGGATGCTAGATGATACTCCAGTTGGATGGATATTCTATGTTCATAGATTTAATGCTCATAACCTTTGATAGAAGCATTTTTTCCTTGGCAACGACACTTTGGGGATGTGACCTTTTTCCCTAGATTTTTGTTTTTGTTTCTTGCTAGCCAGATCTGCTAGCAAATTTACTCAGGGAGGGACCTCCACAATCTTTTAAATATTGGTTTTCCCTGAAAGTTTCCCTGGTAGTATTTTCCCAATTTCCCAAGAAGGGTTTTAGATAAGAGGGCCATATTATCTGTTGAGTCAGATCTCCATAAGTAGTGTTCCATATTGTTATTGAAAAGGGGCAATCCCAGAAGAGGTGTTGGATGGTGTCTTGACTATTTTGGCAAAGGGGATAGATGAAGGGACCATGGAAACCACTTTTCATCAGGTTTTCGCCCGTTAGGATTTTTCCATGTTCTAGGGACCAAATAAAGATGTTTATTTTGGGAAGAGAATCTTGGATCCAAACATTTTTCCATTTTGTTGAAGTCTAGATCACCCTTAAAGAGGAGAGAAGAGTGTTGTATCCTTCTTTTACTAAATACCCATCTGTTCCCCAACCACAACTATCTGGAATATATCTAAGAATAGGTGATGCTCCTTTAAGGATTGAAATCAAAACTTGATCTTGATTGGACAATTGAGCGGGAACACCTCCTAAACTCTACTCCTTCCAGCTACCATTTTCATTCCATATTGAGATATCAAAGAGAGTGATGTATTTCTCAGTAATCAACCATCTTTTAAGGTCCCCAAGTTGTACCTCTCGGGACGTGATGTCAACTCCCAAAATTGGATCTTTCCATATCCTGATCAGTTTTCCATTTCCACGGATCAATGAGAGATGCTCCTTAAAGAAGGGAATTGCGACTCTTATGAGTTTTCAGATTTGTGATCCAGGTTGGGAATTAGGCATATTTTCCGTGAATATTTTTCTTCCTCCCAACCTATATTTTTTTATTATAGTCATTTTCCACAATTCCTTTCTTCTTGACACTATCCTCTAGAGAATATTGGCTCCCATTTCTTATTCATCACTTCGAGGTCTATGATTCCCAATCCCCATTTTTTTTGGGTGAGGATATTGTATCCTTGTTCACTAGATGAAATATTTTGGAGTTGGATTTTCCCCCTTGCCACAATAATTTTGCGAATGAATTGGTCCATGTCTTTCAGAACTACCTTTGGGGCTAGGAGGGAGGAGAATTGAAAGACGGGTAGGGAATATAGAACTAATTTTATCAGGATCACCCTACCCACTGGATTGAGCTACCTTGACCCCCAGGACTCCATCTTGTCCCTGAATGTTTGGAGAAAGAGGTGTCAATACTCAACAAGGATCAATTTTAATCACAAAGGTAGTCCAAGGTATTTGAAAGTTTTCCAATCACTTGAGATGCCAAAGCCTAGAATTTGAGCGATCCCTACTCTGCTATTAGCTGAAACATTCAACACATAGATTTGACATTTTTCCTTGTTTAGGAGCCCACCCAAAACTAAGAGAAAAGTGTCCAGAACTTGATTTATTCTTCTTTCAATAATTTTTGAAGATCCACTCAATATATTCATATCATCAACAAATTGTGAGTGATTGATACGTTTTATACCCCGAGCTAATTTGATTCCTGGAATTGTATCATTGATGCTTTCCCACTCCAACGTTTGATTGAGAGCCTCTGCCATGATCATATATAGAGGAGGGGAGAGTGGGAAACCTTTCCTTAGTCCTATGGAGGCCCTAAAGAAGGGATATGGTATTCCATTTAAGAGGGGGGTGATCCAAGGGGACGTAATACAAGCTCCCATCTAGGATAAAAATTCTTGATTGAACCCAAATTTTTTCATAAATTTGAAAAGAAAATCATGTTCTACTCTATCAAACACATTTTCCATATCCAATTTAATTTCCATACTTGATTCCCCCCGAGAGTTGCTGGATTAAATTTCTTCTTACACTAGAATAAAGTTGTCCCATATTTGTCTTTCTGCTAGAAATCCTCCTTGATTAGGAACAATTAGAGATCTGAGAAAATGATTCAAACTATTAGCAATGATTTTGGCCATGATTTTATAAGAGGTATTACAAAGAGAAATGAGTCTAAATCTATCTAGGGTTGATGTGATGCAGGAGCATCATAAGCAAGACAACAAAGTAAGTGCAAAAACGAAAGACAACTAGAAATGCACCAACACACATTTTGAGAACATTTTGAATTTGAATGATAACACATTAATGAAATATATAGGAGGATGTATTGCATTTATGTTTTGGAGATTGTAAATAGATCTTGAGCGTTGCTCTCATCTATCGGTTATGGAGGCATTTATTTGTAATGAATGTAAAGTAGGTAGTTTTTAATTCTGATTAGATAGTTTGTAAGGAAAGAGGGAAAACTCTAAGAAAGCACCCTTGCATGTATTGAAAAATAGACAGGTTTTAATCCTAGAGAAAAAGAGAGCAAAGAAAAATAGAGAGTGTAGGAGTTTGTATAAGCAGATAGTTGTTTCTATAGAACCCATGTACAGATTCACTTGGATTAATATAAAGAAGTTTTGATCCAATTTTCATGGCGTCTTTATGAATTTTGTTTACATCTCTTGAATGGTATGTTTACAGTTGATTTCAATATCTGTTATGCATTTTATTTCAATGCTATGTATGATATTGATTTCACGTTGAATGCATGAATTATATGAGAGGAGAAGTATAAGTTTCAATTGTTTCTCTTCCTAAGAAATCCTTCAAGGAGTGCAGTGAGAGTCTGCAAGGAGTGCGTTGACGAGATTTCTAAGTTTTATCTTAGAAAATCTCAAGAGGGTTATCGTTGTTCTTATACCAACAAGAGTCCACGTATAGCACAAAGTCGTGCAAGGTGTGCACATGACAGTTGAAGTCTTAGGATTTTCTAATCAAGGAGAAAGGTTGAAGAACTATTTTTGCAAGGAAGTGCACAGAGTTGAAGAGTTTAAATAACTAGAGGTTATTGTGAATGCCACAAGGAGTGCGCGCAAGGAGGAAACCCTTGTGTTGAAACAAAGGTCAAACTCAGGAGGGATAGATACTTCAAGGAATTCAAGGAAAGGACAAGTTCTAAATTTATCTCACAGAAGCCAAGCTCAGAAGGAGGAAGATGCCCAATCATTTGGTCAGGATTCTTTAAGAAATCTGAATGGACAGTCAAAATTCTCAGAGGGGGAATCACCGAAGTTTCGTGGGTCGTTGGATCTTGCATATCAATGGATGGGTTAAGGCTGAGAGTCTTTTCATCATTCATATGTTCAGAAGGAGTAATTTCCATTGGATCTAGATCAACGAGACTTGTTAATATTGTGCTTGAATTTCTCCATTCGAAATTAAGGACGTGGAGTAAGTTGTGACTTGGAGTCGAGAGTTGCAAACTCCCGATCCGTGAAGTCCTGATAGATTTAGGACTGTCAGATCGTGGGAAGATCAAAGCTGTTTATTTTTCGATAGGGGTTATACGATTTCGGCTATTTGGTGAAGGGAGTTGTTTCATTGGAATTGTCGATACGAAAAATTACGAAGTGCCAAAACATTGGACCTAGATCGTAGTCGAAGGTCACATCAGGTAAGTTAAGGGAGGAGTCAAAAACCCATTAGCCTTTTGGTGTTTCGGGGATTGAAAGGGTCAGAGGAATTCACATCAAGAATCACGAAGTCATGAAACCCGAAACACATTTTCAGGTGAAGGTTGTGGTTGCATCAGTTGGTCATGTGAGTAAGAGTTGGCGCTTAGTGCTTGCTCGCACATGCGTAACTCCTAAGAAGGACCTGTGGAAACACTTATGTGTTGGAGATTCCTGCAGGGAATCAAAGAGTCAATCAGACTCAAAGGGAGATAAAGAATGATGCTTAGACCGGAAGGTCATGCAAAACTTGCTGAGGTAGGGGTGTTGCATCAATATGCACCATGTTCTTTTGGTATGAGTTCTAAGAAGAAG
This sequence comes from Picea mariana, assembly GCA_032191745.1. Classification (NCBI taxonomy): domain Eukaryota; kingdom Viridiplantae; phylum Streptophyta; class Pinopsida; order Pinales; family Pinaceae; genus Picea; species Picea mariana. The sequence goes on from JASDQU010735676.1 coordinate 51,546, forward strand.
GAGTTGGTGGCTCCTCCCATTTTTTTTATTTATGCACAAATCATATCATTTTGATGAAATCCTGCTTGATTGTGTGCCAACATTTTTTATATAAATGAAGGGTGAAACCATCTATCCCCGAAGATTTATCCTCATTGAATTGATTTATTGCTTTTAGGATTTTTGCTTCTTCAATTTTTCAGTTGATATTAAGATTGTCTTCATCCAAAAATTTTCTTGGGATATGGCTGAGAAGAGAGTCAACGAGAGCTTCCTATGATATTCTATTTTAGGTGTAGAGATTGAGAAAATGACTGGAAGCTTTTTGTTTGATTTGGTTGAATTCCTTTATGATTTATCCTTCTAGAGTTTTGATTTCAGAGATTTGATTTGACCAAAGTCTGGCTTTTGATTTCCTATGGAAGAAAGAGGTATTATGATCCCCTGCTTTCAACCATAGATCTAGATTTTAGTCTCTAGATGATTTATTCTTATTTGATCACTTGAATGTACTCTTTATGAATATTTTTCTTAGACGTTATGTGTCTTTGTTGGACTTATTTTGTCTCCATTTCTCCTATAGTTGAAATGTTTTTCTTTAACCTTGTTCTAGATCGGGATCGAAGAGGTTTTTGCCCAAGTTTTGAGGAGTCCTTTAACCAACTTCAGCTTCTTCTCCCATATGTAGATTGGAGAACCTATGATCCACTGGTTCCATACTTGTGACATAGATGGGAGGAAATATGGTCGATCCATCCATAAGGGGTTGAATCTAAAGAAGATAGGGCCCCGATTTTGTTTGTGGTTCAAATAGTAAAGAGATAAGTCGATGATCTGATCCTTCCCACAGGAGGATCAAAGAGAAATCTTTGTCTAGGTGGGCAAGGAAAAAGTTGCTTATTAAAAACTGATCAATCCTAGTCCCAATGTGACCTAGTCCTACTCCTCTGTTGTTCCAAGCGTACAATCCTTTAGAGGGGGGAACATCGAACAGGTCCATATCTGAGATTAGATCATCCATTTTTTTCCCTAAATTGATCTGTCATGATAGAACCCCCTCGTTTTTCTTTTAATTCTCCTGTGGCATTGAAGTCCCCGACAATAATCAAATTTTTTTGGGGGGGTTCATTGGCCAGATCCCGAAGGGATTTCTAGCATTCAAATTTTTCTAGATAATTATTTGGCATATAAAATTTTATGATTGAGTAGAGAATACCTATTGCTTTCCTAGTTAGAGATACCTTCATCTAGAATTGGGACTGCATCTGCTCCTCTAGCTTGAATTTTTCTTCATTCCAAATTGTACCTATTCCTCTCGAGGATCCTCTAGAACTAATTTCTTTTCCTTCCCCTTTTTTCCAGATTCTTTGCATTTCTTGGAGGGTTTCCAAGTCCCTAATTTTTGTCTCCTCGAGCAGGAGGATTGAGGGATTTTTTGTTTTTAGTAATTTTTGAACTTATTTTTTTTATCCCTACTCCCTAGTCCTCTATAGTTCCAGGAGACAACTTTCATTATTT
>JASDQU010735676.1:53087-70475 GCA_032191745.1 Picea mariana
CTCCCTTATGATGGATGCCTTATTTTTCCCAGATTTTCCCTTTTTTTTAGTGCTTCCTCTATAGTTTTTTGGATGCCTAACTCCTTCTCTCTCTCTGCAGTCGATTCTCTTTTGTTTCTATGATATTTTCTTCCTGGTTTTTTTGTTGTAGCTGGTTGGGTGATCTCTAGATATGTGTCACTGCTAGAAGTGTCATGTCTTTCATCTTCTAAAAAAACTAGGAGCTCTGGGAGATATTTGGAGGAGATTTTGTTGTGGTTTCACCACTTGTTATAAGGATTTTTTTTTTCTTTTCTGATTTCCTCTTCTACTTATTCTTGTCTCTTTTTTCAATTTTCTTCCTAGCGGTTCCTGAGGTCTTCCATGTTACCTTGTGTTGGTATTCCAACATACCGATTGTGGCATGATTCTCCTTTATGAGGGGAGCTTGGGGGCCTTTCTTCTGAAGATTTTTCTCTTGGTCCTTCTGGGGGGTTCATGGAAGTTTTTCCAGTATTTTTTTTCCTTTTTGGTTGTTTCCAATGATCTTGTTTCATATCTTTCTCCTGGGTTTCCTTGGCTTGAGGGTAGGTTTTTGAAAAATATCCATATTCATGACATGCTTTACATTTGAAGGGAATTTTCTCGTAATCTACCTGTTGAATATAAGACCAGTTATCTAGATTCAACTGGATTTCTTTTGGGATAAATTTTTCTAGATCCACCTCCAAATATATTCTATCACAATATTGAATTCCTTCTCGTGGTTCATTACGATCGATATATTTCCCTAGTGAGTTAACGATATTTCTTAGGGTTTCATCATTCCAACAATGTAAACAAAGGAATGACAATATCACCCAGACAGGGACTGTTGAAGGGATATCATTTTTTGGGCTGAAGTCTGGAGTCCATTTATTGAGTTACATTCCTCGTGCACCCATGAAATATGGGGCACTTCAAAAAATCATATCCCTGTCCTCTTTTTTTTCAAATAAGAAAGCAAAGAAATCCTTACCACAAAGTAGACATCTATCCTTGGATCAGTTTGTGCCAATTTAGTTCTAGCTAGTGATCCATGTATTTGGGGGAGGGACACAATATTGTGAAATTCCCTATCAGTCAGTTGTCATCTAGTCTAAGAGATAGCGAGCAAGTTGAAGCAAGATGCACAACCACCTTTGGAATTTCTTTCGATTTTTTGGCAAATCAGGACAGAGCTTCCTTGTGGACCTTTGCGTAGGAGGAGATCAAGTCTTGGAATGCCTGGCGATCTAAGAACGAGGACCTAGGGGGTGGATCCCCCCCTTATAGGTGGCCATGACATCTTGCAAGAGAACGCAAGAAGATCCACACGGAAATCCTAGTCTCACGAACTGTAGTCTCAGTTCATTACAAAACCCTAAGGTTCATGAGTCACATAATTAAGTTATTAATAAATGTTTTGTAATCCAATTTCATGCTTTTTTTCCCTTGAAAAATGAAATTTGGACATTGTTTTTCAATTCATGGACCTACTTATATGAATTTGTATCTAAAACCATGTAATTAGGACACTAATGTGTAGTTATGGATGAATAATATAGTTTTTTCCATAAACCATATAAAAATATCATAATGCATGGTTAATGGTCTAATTACATGGAGTTTTTGCAAAACTAGGTAATCATGATGTTAATGCATCATTTGTACACCTAATTATGTGGTTTTGGGCCATAAATTATGTAATTAGAATTTATTATTTTATCTCTTTTTGGCAAACCAAGGTCCATATAAATGTCCAAACTGTTTTGGAGTAATCTAGAGATGGCATTATCAATCAGTACTAAGGGGAATGTCTCACCCAAAGTGCATTGCCAAGACTTGTGATAGGAAGAGTGGGTTGAAAGGAAAGATTAATCATTATTAACCATCTCTCAATTGTTTTATATATTCAATCCTTATTTAATCTATTGATTCACAACACATAGGTATATAGTAAACATCAATACTAAAGATAACATAGAAAACTATGATATAAGAACACACCAATAATCTATGTAAATCATAACAACAACCATACTAACAAAAAGGCATGTTATACTACTCGATCCCATAACCATCAACATATACAACATATTACCTATCACATATCAACAAACCAACAAGTTACTATTTGTGATCACTAACATTAACCCTATAAACCAAAACAAGAATAACATATAAAACAACACTTTTCCTTGGTCCTTGAAGGCGTTTTATAGAATTTTATCCCATGGGAAACTTCAACTATATCAAAATCCTAAGTTAATTATCTTATACAGTTACATAATTAAAATCCATCATGCCTTAGTAGAATATAGTTGATAGAGGACTTGGAATAGGGGATTATTTCCTCTAATTCTAGTATGACACTAGGTTGACCAAGTCTCTTCTTCCAATCCACATGATTAAAATCCATCGTGCCTTAGTAGAATATAGTTGATAGATTCCTTGGAATAGGGGATTATTTCCTCTAATTCTAGTATGCCACTAGGTTTACCAAGTCTCCTTTTCCGATCCACATGATGCAATAGTAGTTTTCCAAGTATTTTTCTTATGTTAATTTACTATGTTGTTCTACATGAAAAATGAAAGGGCCAAAAATACCAGACCACACTTGTTKACTCATATTGAGTCAAATATACTCATATTATTCCTAAGGTTATGTCCTTCCTTTTCAATAKCTTGTTATGTTTTTCATTTTCTCCCTTCAAACGAAGGGGAAAACTTAGGTTCCAACATAATTGCCTGTGTGAAAGTGTTGAAACTATTCTATCTCCTTAGACCATTTTCCCAAAAGGATTCAGGGACACAAAATAAAACATTGAGCTTGTTACACATTGAGTGGAAAAAGGGTTTCATATTCAACACAAATTTCAACTTTGTATCTACAAATGACTTGAGTTGTTGAAGGTCTAAATACCAATTTTGTGCAACTGGTCAAAATTCTCTAAGTGAAATTTTATCAACTAGGGAAGAATTGTAAAATGCAACTACCTCATAATTGGTCTTTGGGATCTCCTCTAGCTTAGTTTTGCATTCTAGAGGATTGGTCACAATACATTCTTATGATTTTATATGTTTGATTTTGTTTCACAACTCAACAAGGCACTACTCTCACATCTCCAAGAACCCCATCTAATCCTACAATATACTATAATTAGTTAAACTATCTATCGATGCCACATGTAACTCCTCTCATTCCTATTGACCCTAACTCAACAAGGGATCAACTTGGCTCATCAAACCTTAATTTTTTTTTATGTAATTCCTATGTTAAATACTAAACTTATCATTAGTTTAACTACAAAAATAACTAAAACAATGATAATTAAAAATACATACATAGTTTGAAACTTTGTTGCTCATGTTTAAGCTAACTGTAGCACTGTAATAAAACTAATATAGGTAGGATTTTTTGTGATTCACATACCATTTGGTTATTATTAATTTGTTAAATATTCATCCCAATGAATAGTTAAATCAAACATTAGTTATAGTTTCATCGAAATGGAGAGTGTAATCTACACTGGGTTTATTGAGTGTTGTATTTTATGCAACCTAACCCGATGAGGACATCGAGAGAGGCCCTCGATATTCATAGCCTAACCTGATGAGAACTCAAGTGAGGCCCATAATATTGATAGAGGCAACTAGCCTAGGGACTTGAACCCATGACCTCGTTCTTGTAATTCACAACAACCAACCACTCGAGCTAACCCACTCATCTATGTGTTTTCTTTTTATTACACTTATTACTAAGATTGATAAATTAAAATTATGATAGTTAAATCTAACAAAACAATTTTTCATCCAACTTTAAATAATTATAACATTTTGCATATCAAATCATGAAAGAAATTCTAACAAAATTTGATTAATTTGATTAATTTTTTAAATCAATTATTTTGATTAAATCTTCTAATATATCATGAATTTTTTTTTTTTTATGAAATTTAAAAAGGAGTTAAAAATAATGATACTCCCTAAAGTAACCATAATTTATTAAAAAACTTAAATTTCAAAAATATTATTTTTCAAGACGATGGTTGTATAATGATTCATAATTCATTAAAGAGATTGAATTTCTAAAATAATGTTTTTTCAAGATGATGTTTCTTAACATTTCATATATATTATCCTATTATATTATTGTATTAACATTAAGAATTACTAAATTTTTTGTTGTTAAGGTCATGTCCTTAGTATTAATCTTAGAAAAGGAGATAGCTTGTAGATTCAATCTTATACTTAAAAGTGATCTTATACTTAAAAGTGATTCATAATTAAATAAAGAGATTGAATCTCTAAAACATTTTTTCAATATGATACATATAAATAGTTGTTAACTTTTCATATACAACATTGTAAATTGAAAAACAAATGACTTTGGTTTTGTATTAACATTTTGAATTATTGAAATATGGGGATAATTAATAATGACTAAATATACTTGTTAAACCTCATAGTCAAATAATTACTCATTATATTTCTATTTTCTACCTAACTCTAATTAGTTTAGTATTTAAATTACTTTCACCACAAATTGATTTTTGAAGTTGGTGAAATTACTTTCTAAAGTGTTAAGTAAGAGGAATAAAATTACAAAGTAGAAACCACAATTAAAAAAAATAAGAGATGAAGTCATATAAAAATACTAAAAATACTAGAGTTTGAAGACATATTAAAATGACACATCAAGAACATAAATGTTGAAATAGAACATGTACATATCAATCTTCATTTTCATCACCTCAATTGTCTTCCTCTCTTAGAATGATAACAATATTTTTCTCGAAAACATATTTTTATTTCAGATCATGTTTTAGTATGAATACAAAATACGTATCCAACACATCTAGGTAAAAAATACTTTGTTGTTGTATTTTGGGAAAACATAAGGCTTCTTCTTTTCATCCCATATATTTTTAGAGTTAATACATATTATCATATCATCATTATCTTCCTCTACACTACATCTTGACAAAGGTATCCCACCACTTGCACCTAAAAATAACACATTGGAAAGATGAGAAATTGCATGATCACCCATCTCTTTCCACAATAACCAGCTTTCCATCTATTAGGTTTTGATGATGTTTCTAGCACAAATAGAATGGTTGAACTCAACCTCCACACTATAATAAAGTATGGAATTTCCATCATCAACATCCTTAGTGAAAAAACAATGTATGTGTGCTCACATAGATGGGAACAAATGCACCTATGAAAATGTGAACAAAGGGTGCTGCCATATATCTACTAAGATGAGAAATAAAAACATAATACCTTATAATTCAAACATGCATTTTAAAATAAACAATTTACATAAATATATTATTAGAAATCTAGTACATCCAACCTTTATGTTTAGTGTATCCTCTTCACCATGCAAGTAATGATATTGAGTGCACCATATTTTTCTCTAATCAAATCAACCACCTAACTATTGGGACAAATCATTGGCATATTTTATTTTAAATGATCAGTATAAGGTATGTTTATATCATTCAACCATCTAGATTATCTCATGTCATTGTACTATTTCCTTCCCTTTTCTTAATATAGTGCAACCCATGGTTGGATTGCCTCTATGTTGTAAATAGCATATTTATTGATGGCATTAATTTCATAATTCATTGATGCATTTTCAAAATAAAGAAATAGTATAGATCAAATAAATATAAATATCATAAAGTCTAGTGTAAGTAGTAACTCTATAGAAAATTAAGAGACATAAGTGGCTTAATCTTTATTATATTCATTTTTCTATTCATTTGGAGTAGCTCCCCTTCCTTTTTGTCCTCATCCCAATGGCCATATTAAGCCAATCCACCTAGTGTGTCATCAAATTATTTGATGTAATCACTAGTATAATGGAATGACTCATATATGTACCCTCCACCATAGAACCCTCATTTTTTTATTTCTTGAACAAAACCCTTCAAATTTTTCATGCATATCTTCAAGAAGAAATTGTAATGAAATGAGACCACCATGATTAATTCACCATCATTAACTAGGTGAATTAGAAGATGGACTTGTAAGCCTATGAAACTTGTGGGAATTTCCTTCTCAACCATACAAATGATATCAAATATCTCTAGTTGACACCATTGAATTCTATCCATGTGAATATCCTTTGATATAATCCAACATAAAAATGTAGATAATTTTTATATGGCACATTGTAGGTCTTAGGGGAAGTCATAGGTCACACAACCACATGCAAGAAAGGGATAGTGTCGCTATAAAATAAATGTGTACAAAATAAATTATCATAGTACTATGAGTGCATACCATATAACCTACATACACCATAAAAAAAGAAACATGTAATCCCCATACGTACTCTCAGAAGGTTCATATGGTCATGTCATTTCAACCTCGAAAAATGTCCTTATATAGTGAAGTAGAACCTTAGTGTTGTCTTGTATAAAAAAGTTTCTTTCACACCCAATATAACATTATTCACCAAAGATAGATCATCTTTCGTCAAAATCCATGGGACATCACCAACCTTTTCTTTACTTACTTTTTTTGGTAATGTTTATTTTTAGTATTCAAAGCAATAATATCTCTTCTAAAACTTATTGTGACACTTTTTTTTCGATGATATATGCATCTATAAATCATTTAAAACTTAAGAATCTCCCAATATGGAAAATATTAATATACATATTTCATTTTTATCCCATTGAGCATATTCTAAATGTAGGTATAAAAAAATTTAGGGTCCTTTAAAATAGGTTGTGTGTTTGAATTTCGAGGAAAAAAAGGTTCCGTGTTTGAATTTCAAGGAAAAAAAGGTTCTATGTTTGCTTTGAATATTTTTGCAATTCCCTTCTCCTTTTCCATTTCATATGCCCTAATCTAGTTTGTAGAGTGCCATTGTTTTAGATTTGTAGTTTCTCTTTAATTTATCATTGAATCAAATGTTACTCTTGTATAAGGGTGTTCTTCTAAGAGAAATATACTTGAGAAGTCATACATTGGATTTTTTTAGGTCATTGGACCAACTTTCCTTTATACAAGATCCACAACATTTACATCCATAATACCTCTTTGTTAAAAGACATGCGAATTTATTGTATATAGAACATGTTAGAATCAAAGATGATATTTTCACCAAATTAAGTATGCCAAATAATGTAAAGGATATGTTAAACAATCAATCAACATGGTTACTAAAGAAAACTTTTAGTCCTAGATAATCATGCATGATGTATGCACATATACAATTCAAATTAAAAGGCCCCTCAACTGGGATGGTTCTTGATATATCATATACCTATATATATTCCCATAATTACTTTAATTAATTGATTAATGGTTGGAGGAAAGAATTCATTCTCTTCACTTATCTTTCTCTCAAGAACTATAAGATCCAACATAATATGTTCAGTATTCATTGAAAATCATTATGGAATAGTGAACTATTGATCACTACCGATAACTGAGTAGAATAGTTAGTGTTTGGGGACAAAATGTGTTAACTCCATCCATATCTATGCTCAATAGAAGGCTTCATACTTCATCCTTGAATTTACAGGGCCATGTATCCTCTATATGCTTCATGGTTATCGAATTCATTGTGATCCACATAACCCTTGGATCACTTATGTGTGAAGTATGCCACTCTTGCAAAATGACGAACTATTTACAATGAAAGATCCTTTTATCTTTGTGATTATATGATGTTCCTCAATATATTACGAGGAGGACCATTTTTACTCTTTTATAAATTTATGATACCTATCATGCCCACATTTTTGACATATCTCTTTTTCCACATATTCACCTATGTAAATAATATAATCATTTGGACAAATGTGATATAATGCATACTCAACACCCAATATTTTCAACAATTTATTTTCTTGTCCACAATTGTAGGTGAGGACATTATGACTTGCAAATACCTTATCTTTGAATAACCTAAATTTAGCAAGCAATATAAATGTACATTGACATTAAGCAATAACAAAATCCATTTTTATAGTTGATTATGTCATACGATTTGCTAAATGTAGAGACTTAATGATTACTTTCCTTGTAGTGCCAAGAGACATAAGTATGATATATCATACATTTATTTCAATTTGTGTAGTCACATGGTTGTCCCTAGCTGGGTAGAACTTGACCTATGTCCAACAAGAGGGATGGTGGAAGCATATTTCAAGATTTTGAAGACGGTATCAGTGACATGAGCACCATCACTAAGTTGATCTTACTAGAATTCATCTAAAAAAATTCCCACCAAGGCATGGGAATCACATAAGATATCATTCATGCCAAATTTTGTATCATTTTTTTCATCCACAACATTTGAAGAATAGATGCTACTATAGATGCTCTGAATTGGTGACTCAAGATATAATGGGAATTGAATAGGTGGTTGATCCAAACATATGTCGTATTCTTTCTCTCCAATTTATGCTCATTTAACAACCTTGTCTCAAGTCAACATCGTAGTGGAGTACAATGGTAAATGATAGACATGTCTCTTATCGTTTGAGTCTCGCTTGTAAAAATATCGAACATTAAATAAATGATATTAATAAATGCAATTCATTTAACATGTTCACACATTAGACCAAAAATTTATTAGAAGCATGAAAATTCTTTTCCAATACACATGAAACCAACATATCTAGAAAAAAAAATTCTAATTATGAAATAAATTTACATTAATTTCATTAAAAGTACAAAAATACAATTACTCATTGATCTTTTGTTATGCCCTAAGGGGATGTCTATATTAGTCCACATACAATTCATCTTTGATGAGTGATTGATGGCCTACAAAATTTATGTTTTGTTAATTATAACTCATCACTTGGAGACATACTACATATTGCGTGAACAACAAGAAATCTTAATGCCTACCTTTTCTTAAAGAAATATTCGGCATTAGGGTAATCCTCAAACAAACAATTTATTCTAAATAATGAGAACTTGCAGTTACTTATGAACCTTGCAATGTTTCCATGAGTGCAATGATGACCATCAATATAAAATAAGCTATTCATGTCAAATACTATGTAATATTAAATGTTCATGTACATATTATACATTAAACTTCTATGTTTGTATTTAACAATATCCAAGTAATCAAGCCAACTAGATAGAAAAGAACAAAAAATGGCATAAGTTCCACTAAATATTTAGGATGAATGAACACACGTGAAAGAACAAAAAACCCAATATTTGCAACATATATTTTAGACTTAGCAATCATGTAATTATTACCACAAAAGGAGAAATGTGTACTAACATTAGGCATAGGTAGGGAAGACGGTCAAGTGCCATACCAAGTGCCATTGTAATAGGTTTGATATTTACTTTTCATTTGGATAGGAAGAGAGAATTCCATGCTACCCTCTAACAATTCAAGCGACCTAAATGATGTGTACTTGGACACTGTTTCTCTTGGCTTGTAGAAAATTTTGGTTTTCCCTTCAGAGATTTTTTAGGAAATATCAGTATCATATGTTGGCTCACTAGAAATCTCAATTTACTCAATACAAGGACATTAATTGGTCAATTTAAAACAAAAAAAAAATATTTTTTCCTTCAAACTTTTCGAAAAGGAGCATTTGTATGGAAGTGTTCTAGTGTGTCATTTATATATCACCTATTGAATCCTTGAAAATAGTTGGAGGTACAACAAACCATCAAATTGAGATATTCAATCATTAAAATGATGAAACAATGTCGCATAGAGAAGGTTCACCTTCAAAACTTTACATTTTGAATAACACGATACTATTATGGTCTCATAAAAGAGATTGACTCGTGGTGAAGACTCACTATCCTAGGATGGCTACTAGAAGATGCAATGTTACAATTAGTAGGGTAAACTAGATCTCCATTTTCATATACCATCTTCCTAAACTGTATTTCTATAAAAACGAGCTTGCAACATTTTTGTGTAGGTTGAAATGGTAGAATATCATGATCATCTGAACTTGGTCAAAAACTAGTATCTTACAATAGTTAAGGAAAAATTATTCAAATGCACATGTAAAGGTATACAATATTCAATTAGATAATCAAAATATAAATAAAATATGTACTTATTGCAAATATAAAGGGATAACTTGGTAGAATTTGAATGATATGGAATAATATGGAATTCTATTCCTTGAATGTTTTGATTGTTGATTTAGATATGAACAATCAAAACACTCAAGGAATAGATATCTACCACAACAAAGAATGAGACAACCAAGTAACAAACAACCACACACTGCAAATCATGTGATGGTTGGGAAAAGGATGCAGGTTAATCATAACAATCGTTATGATCCTTTATTCAATGAACTAGAATGTCACACCTACCATAATTATGGACACAAAGCTGCAGACTATAACTTAAGGATATATGAGCCAGATTTGAATCCCTCTGCTAAAAAATGTCAAGGTTTGGAAGAAGAAAGAAAATGACAAGTGTGGATTAGTGTTGTCAGCTCAAAGACAAAAGAACCCCTGGTATATTGACAGTGGATGCTACAAACATTCTAACTTCAAACAAACTTTAGAAGATTATTTTTAAGTAATCAATGCACCTAGTTATAGTAGGGATGTAGATGTGCTTAAATTTATCATGTATTGAAAACAAATACTTAGGTTAAAACCTCAACAAACTATTATTTGTGGAGCTTTACACTTCCATTTTTTTCCCATTTATATTACTCCAATGTGTCTATTTTCTTATAGTGCGCAAATGGGAATAACACTAAATGATACATTGCATGCCAAATTTTTTAAGAAGGAGAAGAAGAAGAGGACACTACATTTTTCATCAATGCGCCAAAAAAAGGAAACAAAAAAAAACCTAAAATTTTCGTTTTTTAAAAGTGATTTAAACAAAACTATACTCCATTGTTGTGACAAAGCTTGGAGAGGAGGCTTGTGCAAGAGACATTTAAGAAGAAAGAGATCAGAGAATATTCAAGGTGACTTTGGGATAATACAAATCTACAGAGGAGATATTTCAGGTACGTAACTTCATTCTCTTCATTTAAATAAGTTATCCCTCCATTAATTCACAAATTATTGAAAATTTGATTTATTCATATTCATTTTTATAGGGGATTTCAAAAAAATAGAAGGGTTTAAGACACCTTTAATATTTCAAACCCTAATAGTAGGTTAATGTCTTTACCCTTTCACAATGATATTTTTTGGGGGGGCTTAAGGTGTTTATTGATTAGGGATTTTGTTGTTCTCAACATAATTTTTTATGTAAATACCATCTTAATGAATTGAGACCCATCATTTGCTTGGATTCCAAACCATGGCCATGTGATTTCTTTATAAACATTTCCAGGTTTCATAGAGCACATAATACAATATTTACACACCAATGCATTTATAATTGTAAATCACACTACTTAGTAAAAAAAAATGCAAGAGACTTAATGTGGGGTTTTTGTATAGTTTTCCATTGGGACAAGAAAGGATCCCTAAAAATGTGAACAAATTTGTGTGTATTTCTATATCATGCACACCAATGCACATGATTGTAGAAAAGCTCACCGCTAAACCCATAAATGTTTAAGAAGCTTGTTGTAGTTTTGGGTTGACAATCTTTACACAATTTGTAGAAGATATTTCATATTTTTCATATCACATTATGTATGCCTTTTGTTGAAAGAATATGGTCTATAGATGATTAGAAAAAAAAACCTATTGCAACAAGGTTAAGGGAACAATGTCCTAAGATGAGAACAAGGAAAGTTATTTGATGTTTTCATGTACAAGTACTATATTGTGAATTATTTGTGGGTTTAAATTATGTGTATATATTAATGTATATCACGATAAAAAAATTCAAAAACTTGAGAAGATTACCTACAATTTGAGTGGAAAAAAGCATAAAAGTTGTATGAAAATGTTGCAAATTGGGAAAGGTGGATCAATGTGATTAACATGATTTTTTTCTTTAAATTTTACTAATATTGTACTTCAATATAAAAATAATAGCTAACATGTTTCAAACATTTTATTCTACATATGTTGAAGATTGTGTAGGCAACCCCAATGATGGAACAAAATTCCCTCTTAAGAATAAAAATTACAAAATGTGTAAATGATGATGAATTTGTCCTAAGTTGTAAGTTAATGATATGAGGGAAATAGTTTATAATACTATGAAATATATAGTGGAAAGAATGAAACACTCAATAATGCATCTAATAAGTATATTATATGTCTAAATTACAACAAGCATGACTTGTGAGACTTGCAATAGAAAAATTGTACAATAACACAAAATATTCACTTAGAAAGTATTGTTGCTAAACATGTTCTTTTATAATATGTACATACTAGTTCAAAAATATGTTTTTTTATAATATGTATATACTAGTCCAAAATATTACCAAAATAATATTTTTTTTAAATTTACCTCATATATATTTAATTGATTTTTAAAGTGTACAAGGAAATGGTAAAAAAGATATATTTGAATAATGTGAAGAGTTATCTCAACAAAGTGCATCAAATCATACTTTATCATTATTTTTATTCTTTTATATGTGTAATCAATGAACTTTATCACAAGAAATAGTTTTTTTCCAAAATTTTATTGTTTCAAAAAATAAAATTTAAATTGGAACATATTCGTCACATCGAATGAAACAACAAGGRASAAAAGGGTTGATCACAAAATTGGTGAGGAGTACTTGCCTTTTCCTTACTTAACATTTCATATTTATTGTGATTTGTATATTTTAATTAATTTATAATCATTGGTGGATGTTTTCTACAAGGTGTTCATGTACAAAGAAGATCCATCATAAAATTAGATTGACATTAGATTAAGTATGGATTGTGAGTATATGTTGGAGTATAATGTTACCGTGTTTACAGGCAGAGTGTGCTTGTAATTGCTAGAAAGAACAACAATGATGATGACATGTCTATAGGAAAGAACAACAAAAACAATGGCATGATTACTGGCAGAAGTATGCAATCAAAGCTTAGGAGAGATAGTGTTTTTCAGAAATGCAGACGAGTCCCAAAGTCATTAGGACTCGTAGAAGGATCAAAGGTTGAGGCCTTTGACACTTAGAAATTCTTCCAAGTCGGGAGGAATCATAAGTTCAAGAGGAGGAGCGAAAGTGATTGTTGTATCACCAATCCCAAATACCCGATGTTTGTTAGATCAGAGTCCAGTGACCATAGGAGGCACAAAGGAGAAGTACAGATTTGATTCGTTGAATCTAAGCACCAAGGACCAACAACCATCAAATCCAGTATAACTGCAAAGAGGATAATAGCCGAGAGCCATCCTCCAACTCCACAAAATGTGAAGTCACAATGAGATTTGAGCCATTGGATTCAGAGGACACGTGGTGAGAGATCAACATTTTGCTGACTCGCAAACTGGAAAAGTCAAATGTGAGAGTTGTAGGAACTCATGATGTCCGAGTTCGCGAGTTGATCTAGATCATTAGATCATGGGGAGTTTTGAGTCATTGATATGACACTCACAAATATCGAGAAGGTAGGAGGTAAATACTCGAGGATATGGGAGCCACAACAATCCTCGCTGTTCATATGGGAAGGACACATGGTAGTCGATAAAGTAGTTTCAGAAAATTAGAAATTGAAAGAAGGGATATCAGTAGTCCTCCAACTTCGCGAAATGTTAAGTGCCGATATGATATGAGCCATCGGATCATCAAGGATCATGGGCCATTGATCAATATTAAGGGTTGGCTCATGTTCAAACACATAACACACGAAGTCTCGATAATATCTAGATCGTTGGATAACAGAGGGTTGTGGGCTGTCGATCTGACACAGAGCGCTGAATCGAAAATCGAGAGTTGGAAGAGTCAGGGTTGTCTCACGTTTAAACACATGAAATGCGAAGTCCTAATAAGATCTAGACCATTGGATCACATAGGGTTTTGGGTCGTCAATATGACCCAGAGTGTTGAATCGGGAAACGAGAGTTTGAAGACTCAGGGTTGGCTCATGTTCAAACACCTRACACGTGAAGTCYYGATAATATCTTGACCATTGGATCACAGAGGGTTGTGGGCCATCGATATGACACCGACAGATGAATCAGGAATCAAGAGCTAGAAGAGTGTGGGTTGGCTCATGTTCAAATACCTGACACACGAAGTTCCGATAAGATCTGGACCGTTGGATCACAGAGGGCTGTGGGTCGTTGATCTGACACTGAGCGTTGAATCAAGAATCGAGAGTTGGAAGATTCAGGTTTGGCTCATGTTCAAACACCTGACACGCAAGGTTGTAATTTGATATCAACCATTTATCAGAGGCAGAGCGTGGACTATGGATCAGGCATGATGAAGCTCACAAGTTCGTGAAACGTGAAGCACCCTTTTGCTTGGCCTCTGCTCACAACCAAGGTCACATAAGAGAAAATTTAAGGGAGGAGCTAGCNTTTGATATCAACCATTTATCAGAGGCAGAGCGTGGACTATGGATCAGGCATGATGAAGCTCACAAGTTCGTGAAACGTGAAGCACCCTTTTGCTTGGCCTCTGCTCACAACCAAGGTAACATAAGAGAAAAGTTAAGGGAGGAGCTAGCATGTTGCTAGGTTTCACTTCAGAGATCACCGAGATCATGAAGCACCCATTTGATTAGCCCGTGGTCATAGCTCATGGTCATGTGAAAGGAAGGAGCTTAGCCAGAAAAGCAAGCGGTCACTGTGTAGTTTTCTGAGAAAGGGAAAAAGTGTCAAAGGCATGAGTGCACAGAGGCTCTCTGGGTAACTGCCAGAAAACACTGATTGTTTCTACTAGAGAATTTGAAGAGGCTTCAGGGTGATCACCAGAGAAGCTGAAGAGACTCTAGGTAACTATCAATGGAATGAAGAGACAATCGACAGATTGAAAAGTGTCAAAGAGTGTTACTACCAATGATGCCAAAGGAATCTTAGGGTGAATGACCATTCATGGTGAATAGACTGAGAATAACCGCCAGATAATACAAAGAGTTGCCAGGATGATATGGTAGAAGACTCGGCATGTGAATAACATGCATATCACAGAAGAGAGGTAGAGCTCTATGACAGTTTCTGCATGTGGGAAGAAGGTGGTTGTGCAGAGGACCAAAAGAGCATATCAGAGGCACAACACATAGAATAAGAGGGAAAGCGAGTATGAAATGCAGCAGAAAAGATGAACAAAGAGTCTGGTATGCGTGGAGGAGAACAATGAGGTAGGCAGAGAAGAGAAGTGTAGCAGAACAGTGATGAGTCTGGTAAGCTATTGATAAATATTGTATCACCGTAAAAGATTCAAGAAAGAAACTATATTTATTTCAGGGTGGTAGGGTGGTTCTAGGGAGGACTGTTGTCCTCAGAGTTTCAAGTGGGTTCTTTAACACAGGGAGTTGTAACTTCCATCTGGTTGCAACCATAAAAACTAGGGAGGAAGGGTGGTGCAAGGGAGAACTATTTTTCTGTGTTATGAAGGTCGGTGCCTGTGTGTCTGGAAGTTGGTGCTTCCATCCAATTGGTGTTGGAACACTCAAGGAGTTGGTGCTTCCTTCTAGTGGGTGCTAGAGAAACCAGAGAGTTGGTTCTCTCAGAAAGTTGTAGCTTATAAAACAAAGGTGCTAGCCTGACAATGAGTTGGTGCTCATAAGAACGATAATGTACAGAAAATAAATACTACGTATCATATCAATAAGAAGAGGTTTTCTCCCTATATGGGATTCCTCAAGAACATCTGTCTCTGTGTGCTTCATGTGTGTGATTGATGTAGAATACTATGTTTCTTACTTCCATGCACTATTGTGATCATCTTTAAGTGTTCTGTAATGAGTTGAAAATGGCTATATTTGTTTAAACATAGTAACAACTGATTCAACACCCCCCCCGCCCTCTCAATTGTGCAACAATTGGTATCAAAACTAGTTCCTTTTATCTAAGAGTAGATCCTAGAGCTTAAACATGACTATCCATGAAGAAACTTCAACCAATAAGGCCCTCTTGTTCAATGGAACAAACTTTGCCTTCTGAAAAGTTAGGATGAGAATCTACAGAATGGATTTAGGTGCATATGTCTGGGATGTGGTAGAGACTGGTTATGTAAAGCCAGTTGTACCAGATAATAAGGATGACAAGCTAGAATTCATCTTTAATGTTAAGGCTATGAATGTTATTCTGAGTGGGCTTGGAGAAGCAAAATTTGTAAAAGTTATGCACCTAGAATCTGCCAAAGAAAGGTGGGACAAACTTATTAGCAGTTATGAAGGTAATGAGAAGGTAAAGCATGCCAAGCTTCAAACCTATAGATTACAGTTTGAACAACTAAAGATGAAAGATGATGAAACTATTGGGAAGTACTTTCTGATATTTGAATAAATAGTAAATGCAATGAAAGGACTTGGTGAAAAAATTGAGGAAGTCTCTTTAGTTCAGAAAATTTTGAGATCTCTGCCAGATAGGTTCAACCCAAAGGTCTCTGCTATAGAAGAACGTAATGATATAAAATATCTTCCTTTTTATTAAATTCTAGGAACATTAACTGCATATGAAATGAGGATAGGTAAAGATAAACCCACCTCTAGAGAAGCATAATTTAAAGCATATAAGAATGAGGATTCTGAGCCTGATAAAATTGAAGCAAAATTTGTGAGAAGATTAAAGAAAGAAGAAGGCAAGTACCGAGGCAATTTTCCCTTCAAATGTTTTAACTGTGGAAATATAGGTCACTTTGCATCTAAATTTCCACACAAGAAGAAGGACCAGAATTTTGAATGTGAAGAGAAGTATAAATCCAAGAGATTTGGTAAAAAGAAACATTTATGTGTAAACAACGATGACTCTTCAAGAGACACAGATAGTGATTCTGATTGTGAAGATAAGGTTAATGCCTTTATGCTTATGGAAAAAGAGGATTATAATAATGAAAGCACATGAATTGATGCTAATGAAGAAGAAGTTGTGGTTGACTTGGAAGGAGAACTGATCAGTGCCCTAAAATAAATTGATAGACTCATATTTAAGAAGAAAAATAAAAAACAGTTGCTGATACAATTTGAGAAAGACAGAAAAAAACCTGTTGAAGACTTTGCCCTGCCAAAACTAGAATTAGAAGATGCAAAGAAAATAGAGGAAATTCTGAAACAATAGTTATCAGAGAAGAAGGTAAGATGTGAAGCCTTGGAAGAAGAGGTAGTAAAAACCAGAAAAGAGATGGAGAAGTTTAAATCATTATATCTCCGAAATCTTCCAAGCATTAAAGCCTCAGAAGGATTATCCATCATTCTGAATTGGCAAAGGAGTCCAAATTTGAAAACTGGTTTGGGTTATGAAGAAGGATCAAGTAGTGGTCAACCAAGAAACAAAGAATCCATCAATTTTGTCAAATCTACATTCATTGACAA
>JASDQU010735676.1:71182-93723 GCA_032191745.1 Picea mariana
CCAATAAGGGAACAAAATTCCCTCTTAAGAATAAAAATTACAAAATGTGTAAATGATGATGAATTTGTCCTAAGTTGTAAGTTAATGATATGAGGGAAATAGTTTATAATACTATGAAATATATAGTGGAAAGAATGAAACACTCAATAATGCATCTAATAAGTATATTATATGTATAAATTACAACAAGCATGACTTGTGAGACTTGCAATAGAAAAATTGTACAATAGCACAAAATATTCACTTGGAAAGTATTGTTTCTAAACATGTTCTTTTATAATATGTATATACTAGTTCAAAAATATGTTTCTTTATAATATGTATATACTAGTCCAAAATATTACCAAAATAATATTTTTTTAATATTTACCTCGTATATATTTAATTGATTTTTAAAGTGTACAAGGAAATGGTAAAAAAAATATATTTGAATAATGTGAAGAGTTATCTCAACAAAGTGCATCAAATCATACTTTATCATTATTTTTATTCTTTTATATGTGTAATCAATGAACTTTATCACAAGAAATAGTTTTTTTCCAAAATTTTATTGTTTCAAAAAATAAAATTTAAATTGGAACATATTCGTCACATCGAATGAAACAACAAGGAACAAAAGGGTTGATCACAAAATTGGTGAGGAGTACTTGCCTTTTCCTTACTTAACATTTCATATTTATTGTGATTTGTATATTTTAATTAATTTATAATCATTGGTGGATGTTTCCTACAAGGTGTTCATGTACAAAGAAGATCCATCATAAAATTAGATTGACATTAGATTAAGTATGGATTGTGAGTATATGTTGGAGTATAATGTTACCATGTTTACAAGCAGAGTGTGCTTGTAATTGCTGGAAAGAACAACAACGACGATGACATGTCTATAGGAAAGAACAACAAAAACAATGGCATGATTACTGGAAGAAGTATGCAATCAAAGCTCAGGAGAGATAGTTTTTTTCAGAAACACAGACGAGTCCCAAAGTCATCAGGACTCGCAGAAGGATCAAAGGTTGAGACCTTTGACACTTAGAAAATATTCCAAGTCGAGAGGAATCATAAGTTCAAGAGGAGGAGCGAAAGTGATTGTTGTATCACCAATCCCAAATACCCGATGTTTGTTAGATCAGAGTTCAATGACCATAGGAAGCACAGAGGAGAAGTACAGATTTGATCCATTGGATCTAAGCGCCGAGGACCAGCAACCATCAGATCTAGTATAACTGTGAAGAGGATAATAGCTGAGAGCCATCCTCCAATGCCATGAAATGTGAAGTCGTGGTGAGATTTGAGCTGTTGGATCCAGAGGACACGTGGCGAGAGATACACATTTCGCTGACTCGTGAACTGGAAAAGTCAAAGGTGAGAGTTGTAGGAACTCATGATGTCCGAGTTCACGAGTTGATCTAGTTCGTTAGATCATGGGGAGTTGTGAGTCATTGATATGACACTCACAAATATCGGGAAGGTAGGAGGTAAATACCCGAGGATATGGGAGCTACAACAATCCTAGCTATTCATCTAGGAAGGACATGTGGCAGCCGATAAAGCAGTTTCAGAAAATCAAAAATCAGAAGAACAGAGATGAGTAGTCCTCCAACTTCACGAAATGCGAAGTGCCGATATGATATGAACCATCGGATCATTGAGGATCGTGGGTCATTGATCAAGATTTAGGGTTGGATCACATTCAAACACCCAACACACGAAGTCTCAATAATATCTAGACCATTCGATCACAGAGGGTTGTGGGTTGTCGATCTGACAAAGAGCGCTGAATCAGGAATCGAGAGTTGGAAGAGTCAGGGTTGTCTCACGTTCAAACACCCGAAACGTGAAGTCCTGATAATATCTAGACCATTGGATCTTATAGGGTTTTGGGTCGTCGATATGACCCAGAGCATTGAATCGGGAAACGAGAGTTGGAAGACTCAGGGTTGGCTCATGTTCAAACACCTGACACGTGAAGTCCCGATAATATCTTGACCATTGGATCACAGAGGGTTGTGGGTCGTCGATATGACACTGAGAGATGAATCAGGAATCAGGAGCTGGAAGAGTTAGGGTTGTCTCATGTTCAAACACCTGACACACGAAGTTCTAATAAGATCTGGACCATTGGATCACAGAGGGTTGTGGGTCGTCAATCTGACACAGAGCGTTGAATTGAGAATCGAGAGTTGGAAGATTCAGGTTTGGCTCATGTTCAAACACCTGACATGCAAAGTTGTGATTTGATATCAACCGTTTATTAGAGGGAGAGCGTGGACTATGGATCAAGCATGACAAAGCTTGCAAGTTCATGAAACGCGAAGCATCCTCTTGCTTGGCCTCTAGTCACAACCAAGGTCACATAACATAAAAGTTAAGGGAGGAGCTAGCATGTTGCTAGTCTTCACTTCAGAGATCACCGAGATCGTGAAGCACCCATTTGATTAGCCCGTGGTCATAGCTCATGGTCATGTGAAAGGAAGGAGCTTAGCCAAAAAAGTGAGCGCCCACTATGTAGTTTTCTAAGAAAGGGAAAAAGTGCCAAAGGCATGAGTGCACAGAGGCTCTCTGGGTAACTACCAAAAACCACTAATTGTTTCTGGCAGAGAATTCGAAGAGGCTTCAGGGTGATCACCATAGAAGCTGAAGAGACTCTAGGTAACTATCAGTGGAATGAAGAGACAATCGACATATTGAAAAGTGTCGAAGACTGTTACTACCAATGATGCCAAAGGAATCTTAGGATGAACGACCATTCATGGTGAATAGACTGAGAATAACCACTAGATAATACAAAGAGTTGCCAGGATGATATGGTAGAGGACTTAGCATGTGAATAACATGTAGATCACAGAAGAGAGGCAGAGCTCTATGATTGTTTCTGCATGCGGGAAGAAGGTGGTTGTGAAGAGGACTAGAAGAGTATATAAGAGGCACAACACATAGAATAAGAGGGAAAATGAGTATAAAATGTAGCATAAAAGATGAACAAAGAGTTTGGTATGTGTGGAGGAGAACAATGATGCAGGCAGAGAAGAGCAGTGTAACAGAACAATGATGAGACTGGTAAGCTATTGATAAATATTGTATCACTGTAATAGATTCAATAAAGAAAATATTTTTATTTCAGGGTGGTAGGGTGGTTCTAGGGAGAATTGTTGTCCTCAGAGTTTCAAGTGGGTTCTTTACCACACGGAGTTGTAGCTTCCATCTGGTTGCAGCCAGAAAAACTAGGGAGGAAGGGTGGTGCAAGGGAGAACTATTGTTCTCTGTTATGAAGGTTGGTACCTGTGTATTTGGAAGTTGGTGCTTCCATCCAGTTGGTGCTGGAACACTCAAGGAGTTGGTGATTCCTTCTAGTGGGTGCTAGAGAAACCAGAGAGTTGGTTCTCTCAGAAAGTTGTAGCTTATAAAACAAAGGTGGTAGCCTGACAACGAGTTGGTGCTCATAAGAACAATAATGTACAAAAAATAAATACTACTTATCATATCAATAAGAAGAGGTTTTCTCCCTATATGGGATTCCTCAGTAATATCTGTCTCTGTGTGCTTCATGTGTGTGATTGATGTAGAATACTGTGTTTCTTACTTCCATGCATTATTTTGATCATCATTGAGTGTTCTTTAATGAGTTGAAAATGGCTATATAATTGTTTAAACACNAACAATTGGTATCAGAACTAGTTCCTTTTATCTAAGGGTAGATCCTAGAGTTTAAACATGACTATCCATGAAGGAACTTCAACCAATAAGGCCCTCTTGCTCAATGGAACAAACTTTGCCTTCTGAAAAGTTAGGATGAGAATCTACATAATGGATTTAGGTGCATATGTCTGGGATGTGGTAGAGACTGGTTATGTAAAGCTAGTTGTACTAGATAATAAGGATGACAAGCTAGAATTCATCTTTAACGTTAAGGCTATGAATATTATTCTGAGTGGGCTTGGAGAAGCAAAATTTGTAAAAGTTATGCGCCTAGAATCTGCCAAAGAAATGTGGGACAAACTTATTAGCAGTTATGAAGGTAATGAGAAGGTAAAACATGCCAAGCTTCAAACCTATAGATTACAGTTTGAACAACTAAAGATGAAAGATGATGAAACTATTGGGAAGTACTTTCTGATATTTGAAGATCTAGTAAATGAAATGAAAGGACTTGATGAAAAAATCGAGGAAGTCTCTTTAGTTTAGAAAATTTTGAGATCTCTGCCAGATAGGTTCAACCCAAATGTCTCTGCTATAGAAGAACTTAATGATATAAAATATCTTCCTTTTGATCAAATTCTAGGAACATTAAATGCATAGGAAATGAGGATAGGTAAAGATAAACCCACCTCCAGAGAAGCATAATTTAAAGAATATAAGAATGAGGATTCTGAGCCTGATGAAATTGAAGAAAAATTTGTGAGACGATTAAAGAAAGGAGAAGGCAAGTACCGAGGCAAGTTTCCCTTCAAATGTTTTAACTGTGGAAATATAGGTCACTTTGCATCTAAATTTCCACACAAGAAGAAGGACCAGAATTTTGAATGTGAAGAGAAGTATAAATCCAAGAGATTTGGTAAAAAGAAACGTTTATGTGTAAACAACAACGACTCTTCAAGAGACATAGATAGTGATTTTGATTGTGAAGATAAGGTTAATGACTTTATTCTTATGGAAAAAGAGGATTATAATAATGAAAGCACAGGAATTGATGCTAATGAAGAAGAAGTTGTGGTTGACTTGGAAGGAGAACTGATCAGTGCCCTACAATAAATTGATAGACTCAGATTTAAGAAGAAAAAGAAAAAACAGTTGCTGATACAATTTGAGAAAGACAGAAAAAAACGTGTTGAAGACTTTGCCCTGCTAAAACTATAATTAGAAGAGGCAAAGAAAATAGAGGAAATTCTGAAACAATAGTTATCAGAGAAGAAAGTAAGATTTGAAGCCTTGGAAGAAGAGGTAGTAAAAACCAGAAAAGAGATGGAGAAGTTTAAAGCATTATATTTCCAAAATATTCCAAGCATTAAAGCCTCAGAAGGATTATCCATCATTCTGAATCGGCAAAGGAGTCCAAATTTGAAAATTGGTTTGGGTTATGAAGAAGGATCAAGTAGTGGTCAACCAAGAAACAAAGAATCCAACAAGTTTGTCAATTCTACATTCATTGACAACAAGAAATATGAAGAAACAAAGGAAGATAATCAGCCACCAAGGAAGAGTGAAAGAAAAAGTACCAGAATTGAATCTGTAGAACAAAGAAATAATACACCCTCTGCTAAAAGAAATCATCAACACGGAAGAAATCGACCTTCTCAAAGAAGACAACCATTTTCCAGGTACAAAGGATTTTTCTATGGATATTGTTTTTTTTGTTCTAACTTTGGTCACAAAGATGTAAACTATTCTGTAAGATTTAGATATGAACAATCAAAACACTCAAGGAATAGATATCTACCGCAACAAAGAATGAGACAACCAAGTAACAAACAACCACACACTGCAAATCATGTGATGGTTGGGAAAAGGATGCAGGTTAATCATAACAATCGTTATGATCCTTTATTCAATGAACCAGAATGTCACACCTACTATAATTATGGACACAAATATGCAGACTGTTGCTTGAGGATATATGAGCCAGATTTGAATCCCTCTGCTAAAAAATGTCAAGGTTTGGAAGAAGAAATAAAATGACAAGTGTGGATTGGTGTTGTCAGCTCAAAGACAAAAGAACCCCTGGTATATTGACAGTGGATGCTACAAACATATGATGAGAGACAAAGGTAAGTTTTTGTCTCTAAGTGAAAGCAGATTAGGAAATGTAACCTTTGGAAATGATGCTCAAGGTAAAATCAAGGGTAAAGGGATGTTGAGTTTAAGTAATGGAAAAGGAAAATCCCTGGATGTTCTTCTTGTAGATGGGCTGAAACATAATTTGCTCAGTGTAAGTCAAATGTGTGACAGAGGATGTGAAGTTGTGTTCACTTCCAAGTATTGCAATATAAAGTATGTAAGCTTAGGACAAGTGGTGGCTAAAGGAATAAGGACAAATAATAATGTATATGTGCTGAAAGAAGATAGAGAAGAGTGTCATCTAGGAAAACATGATGAAATATGGTTATGGCATAGGATACTTGGACATATAAACTTTGATCACTTAATCAAACTCAAAAACCTTGAGGCAGTAAAAGATCTTCCAAGAATATCAAAGCCACAAGATTCTTTGTGTAAACCCTGTCAAATAGGAAAACTAACGAAGACACAATTTAAATCCAAGAGATCTACTTCAACGGAGAAACCATTCCAATTAGTTCATATGGATTTATGTGGACCATCAAGACCAAAAGGCACAGGGAAGGAAAACTAATTCATGCTAATCATTGATGATTACTCCAGACTCACTTGGGTTTCTTTTCTCAAAGAAAAATCTGAAGCATTTGAGAAATTTAAAATATTTAAGGCTTTAACTGAGAATCAAACAGGAAACAGATTAAAGGTTGTAAGATCTGACAGAGGAGGAGAATTTATTTCAAGTGATTTCAAGGAATTATGTGATAAACATGGGATCAAGAGAGAATACACCATCCCAGGAACTCCACAACAAAATGGAGTAGTTGAGAGGTAAAACAGAATAGTTCATCAAATGGCCAGGTCAATGATGAATGAGAAGAACATTGGTCAAACCTATTGGGTAGAAGCCATACACACAACAGTCCATGTTCTTAACAAAGCTCACCTCAGACAACATAGTGAAAAGACACCTTATGAACTGTGGTATGGAAGACCTACTGTTACACAATATTTTGGTCACCCTGATGATGAATTTACAAGCATGTAATCAGGCCCTCAAAATCATCTTTTGCCTGAGAAAAGTGACTACTTTCCTTCTCTGCAAGACTGCTTTTTAGAAGGACGTCGCAGGCTACCCATAGTGTATAGTGTGGAAATCAAAGATTTTTGCATGATGCTCTATAACTAGCCTACAGGATTTTCACATGCTGCTATATAGGTAGGGTGTGGTGGCGTTTCAAAGACAAAAGAGGAAATAGGTTCAAGAAGTTTCTAGAAGGGGAATCTTCCGGAATGTGAGGTGGTGTCTATATGGTTACGATCCTACTGAATTCTTTGATCTGGTGGGATCATCCTCAACCCTTTAAGCACTTCAGCTTCTCCTATATAATAATGGCCTTCTAATGGAAAAGGTTAATCATAGTTAAGAAAAGTTGAGCAAAGGATTGCTGGAAAGATAGGCTGGAGATTGTGTGAAGAATACTATTTCAGTTGAATCTTGAGGTCTGCATTCACTCATCAAGATTTTGAATATCACCTTCATGCAAACTTCGAAATGAATATATGTGTGGGTTGGAACGAAGGACCACTAAAAGGGAACTTCCTACATCAAGGCATTTCGGTTGTATCTTCCACTTTTATTCAATATAATACACTGGCATGTTTCTTTCCCATAAAATTATTCTCATTTTATAACATGACTCCTTGATCACATGTCTGAGTTTTCATTGAATCTATCATAGTTTCTTTCACTTTGGCTGGTTTGTGTCATTGAAGATCTGGTTTCACAAGAGCACTGGAGTGAAGAGGGAACAACAAAGATATAGGGAAGCCATCTCAAAGGTAAGTCATCAATTCCTTATTTGACACTTAGATCAATGATTATAACTTAGGGGAAGCGTCATGCCCTATCTTGTTTTGTCCTAGATCTAGGTGGATCTAGGGAGATTATTTTATGTCCACATTTACCGATTTATCCTATAAAAAAATTGGCGACTCCACTGGGGATACAAATTGATTGTGGTTTTTGTTGGCCATTTGTTTTTTCCTACTCTTTCTTATCCGAATTCAGTCTCTGAGTCTATGGGAGATCCATTCAGACTCTCTAAGTTTGAAAGTTCATAGATATTTTTTACCTTTTTCTCAATTTCCTTGATTTTCAGACATGTCCGCACTGCACCCTATACCTATCCTGCAGAAACCTTTGATTTCCGCACCCTAGATATTTGATTCATTGCGTACTTTCCACACCCTGTCTGTTTCTGGCCTGTGAAAACTTTAAATTTCCACACTGTAATGTGCTGCTAGCCTATGACAATGTCTATGAAATTTTTCAAGTGGGGTTTTGGCCTTTGTTGATGCCCATTTTTTTCTTTAGTCAACTGGGGGGGACTTTTTTAGATAGTGTTTGACTGTTTTCTTATGCTTAACACTTTGTTGATTGGTTTTCGGAGATCGAACACCTCTCTTAGTCATCTTCCAGTTTTCATTTTTTATTTTTAAACAAGGGTATAATCTCAGAGCTTGTATCTAAATGCTTGTTCGGTTAAAAATCTTGGATTGGATTTGAAATTTTGGATTGATTACGTATTTTTGATTGCTTGATGATTGAGAAGTTGTTTCTTCATTTGCATGTGAGGCAATACTTTCTCATCATTTTTTATTTTTGTCTTCATTGGTCTGATTTGGGCGCTTGTTGAAGGTATAAATTTTCTTGGATTACTTGTCTTTTCTCTATCATGCCCTTGGTCTGGTCTTATAAAGGAAAAATTTAAAGTTATCCATTCTTTTAAATAATCATTCATAAGAAAATTTATTGCATATTAAGATAATAGAACATTGAAGAACTTCATTGTTTATTGGTTGTTTGAAATTGTGTTCATTTAAAGAAAAAGGAAGTATATTTCGTAGTTTACATTATTCTGGAAACACCTTCTCCCTGCTGTAGATAGAATTCATTGAAAAAAAATTTGCTTCATTCATTTCTATCTGCATATTGTTGGGTCAAGGTCTTACACAACATTGGTTTCATTCCCATCTCCCTCTTGAGTAACAACAGACTTTAATTTTTTTTCTAAACTCTAAAACTTAACTCACATTGAGGAGTGCCATGTGTAGTGACGTGATTCCTTCCATCCGTGCAATGGTAAAGAGGATGGTTCTAAGATTCATATCTCTCACACCTCGGATAGCCACAATACCTTTTTCTCCTTTTGGAATCTGGTTCATAGTGCCGACGAATATACTCGCTCATCGGCAAGCCACCACCTCGACCCCCTGTTAGAGTCACACATGCCCCATGACGAGATAGCACCGTCACAAAGTAAATATCCTCAATTTCCAAGGAAGGGACATGAACACCCACATGAAATACTTGATGTTTCACATCCCACATATCGACTAGGTACTCTAATAGTCTTTGTTGTGCTCTCATGCCCTAGATCTTGAAAATTTTCAATAGGCCACATTATCGAAGGGCATCAATGGTTCCTGGATCATTCAAAGCCATAGAGTCATAATATTCATGCTCACGTTCTCTCCATTCTATAATTTTTGCAATCAAACACCTACATGGAAGTAAGAGAGGACAATTAGCACCCTTATCCGGATTTTTTGGAATTCTTTTTGGTTCAACGCTTGCTTTTCTTTTTTGGTTTTCGACCGCTGCAACTGAGCTTCAATTACAGTGTAGGATTTATGCAGGAGAGCCATTGGGAACCTATGGAAATACTTGATTTCTGTAGGGCCTGATATTGGCCACCTACACCGGCCCCAGCGCATACCTACCGACCCAAAAATCGCCCAAAAAATCATTTTTTGACCACCAAAAATAAAATTTAAACCATTGAAAAGGAAGAAGATGAAGAACTTACTGTTTTCATGGAAACCATTCATCGATTGATCGCCTATGCTCCTTGCAATCGACCACCAAAGTAAGGGGTGAAAAAGGGGGTTTTAGACAAGTTCTTGACCAAATACAAATGAAATGGTAAAAAATAACTCTTACTCTTATTTATTTCATTTTTTACCCTTTTTCATAATATTTTATAGTATATAAATGTGTTTGGTTATAAACCCTCAACACTAATAGTCTCGTGAGTGTCTTTTTTCTTGCAGGAAGAAGACTAGATTCCTATTTAACGGAGTATGGATCTTTGTTCCACAATTTGTTTTCTCTTCATTACGCATATCGATACTTTTTAAGGTATTTTAGTAAAACCTTGAGTTCACTCTTCATTCGTTCTCGTTCTCATTCTCGATAATTTATGATAACACAACTGAGTATAATTTTATCGTCCTTTCATACTCATCTTGGTAACATGAAAAGTGACACACATGGAGTATCATTTAAGCTCTTTTCACACTCCATAAAAACAAAAAGATTGTCGAGTGACCTTGTTCTGTTCACGCTCATAAAATTATTTGAATAAAACATTCAATGGGAGGTAGTTTATCACTTTTTCAGTCATGTCGAACTATTTTATAAAAAAGGAACTGAGAGAGTTCTCTTTAAGTGTTTTTCAGACTCTATAAACATGAAAAACCCTCGAGTTTTCTATCTTTGGACTCGTTAAACAAACATCGAAAGACCCACATGGGACAGAACCACTCCTTCTTAGGGTTTGTTAAAAATAATTTGAGGGACTTGTCTAAAGGATGAGCTTATATCAACAAGCATATGTTATCCTCCTCAAGCTTGCATAAAAATAAAGAGGTACTTGCCAAAAATGGTGGGGGGGAATTTGGGAAAGGAATGTGTCTCTCCATCTGTGTTAGTGGCAGTACTAGTCGCTCTTGAACATGACACTCCCTTTGTCAATTGAATCTGGGTTGGGAAATCCATCTGTCTCTCGCCTAACTTTCTGTAAGTTTACATCTTCGGTCTTCTTTGCTGCCAAGACTGTCGTCGTGTCATCCATATGTTCAAGAGTAGTCTGAATAAGCCCTCTCTTGAGTCATCCATATGGAATCATTAATTTCTACCATGTCAACCTTCCCCATGTCAGTTTAAAATCATATTCATGTTCCACTCTATCCTAAATATGTTACTTATTTTGTGTCATTGATGGGGGATACATCAAGGCCCTCTTGTGATGAGTCTCTTACCGTCAACTGCAACTCATTATCCAGGGATGAGACTTAGAAATTATTTAGTACCTTAGAGCCTGCATGCCCTAATGGAATGTTTCTTTTCTCTTGACAGTGGATTCACATCATTGTTCCCTGATCAAAAGATTCCATTGAATGTTCGACCTCATCTCATTCATTCACATTCATTGGGTTGTACTCCAAGACCTTGGGAGTCATTAACATCAATGGTGATTTCCCTCGCTCTTGTTAACGGTTTTCATTAATGATCGGTAATCAAGCGGTTTCTGACCATGTTCGACTTCGCCACGTGTAATCACATGGTTAGATTCATAGTTACAGACAATGAGATTGAAGACCCTGGATCTTATCTTTCTGGCCCAGTTTGCGATGGAATATTTATGATTTGTGTTGACACATAGATCCACTTTGTATGTCTTGTGGATATGGTTGCATCCAAATTTTTCTCATACATAGATCCACAGTGTATTCTTGGTGGCTATGTAACATTTTGATGACATGGATCCACAGTGTATTATTAGTGGCCATGACTTACACTTATGAGTTCAATCATTTGTAGTCTAAATATGGGAATGCCTACTTTAGATATGATATCGTATTGTGCAGATGCTTGTTTGTTTGCAGGTTCCCGATTGGTGCATCCTTTGTTCCCGACACACACACATATTTTACAAAGTATTTTGGTCCTCACAAGTTATGACCTCATACTTTGGTGGGAATTCTATTACACATTATTTTGGTCACCCTSATGATGAATTTACAAGCATGTAATCAGGGCCTCAAAATCATCTTTTTCCTGAGAAAAATGACTACTTTCCTTCTCTGCAAGACTACTTTTTAGAAGGATTTCATAGGCTACCCATAGTGTACAGTGAAGAAATCAAAGATTTCTGCAGGCTACTCTATATCTGGCCTACGATATTTCTACAGGCTGCTATATAGGCAGGGTGTGGCGATGTTTGAAATCCAAAAGTGGAAAGAGGTTCAAGAAGTTTCTGGAAGGGGAATCTTCTGGAATGTGAGGTGGCATCTATATGGTTATGATCCTACTGACTTCTCTGATCTGGTGGGATCATCCTCATCCCTTTAACCACTTCAGATCATCCTATATAATAATGGGCTTCTCATGGAAAATGTTAAGCACTGTTAAGAAAAGTTGAGCAAAGGATTGCTGGAAAGATAGGCTGGAGATTGTCTGAAGAATACTATTTTAGTTGAAGCTTGAGGTCTTCATTCACCTATCAAGCTTTTGAATATCACCTTCATGCAAACTCTGAAATGAATATATGTGTGTGTTGGAGCAAAGGACCACTAAAAGGGAACTTGCGACATCAAGGAATTTCAGTTGTATATTCCACTTTTATTCAATATAATATAGTGTCATGTTTCTTTCCCATAAAATTATTCTCATTTTATTACATGACTCCTTGAACACATGTCTAATTTTTCATTGAATCTATCATAGTTTCTTTCACTTTGGTTGATTTGTGTCATTGCATATCTGGTTTCACAAGAACACCAGAGCGAAGTGGGAACAACAAAGATATAGGGAAGCGATCTCAAAGGTAAGTCATCAATTCCTTCTTTGACACTTAGATCAATGATTATAACTTAGGGGAAGAATTATGTCTTTTCCTATTTTGTTCTAGATCTAGGTGGATCTAGGGAGATTAGTTTATGTATGCATTTACCGATTTATCCTATAACACCTGCTTCAATCAAACACTTCAAAGTATTTGGGAGTAAGTGCTACATAAAGAATAATAATGAAAACCTTGGCAAGTATGATGATAGGGATGATGAAGGCATATTCTTAGGATATGCTACCAATAGTAAAGGATATAGATTCTTTTATAAAAGATTGCATAAATTAGTTGATTGCATTGATTTAAAGGTTGATGAAGGAGTCCTAGTAAGAGAGGTGAGCAATATTGAGTCTGCTACAGAGGACACAACTGAAGTTGAAGATGAAAAGGTCCAAGAATAAAAAAAGAAGAATCTGAGTCTGATGAAGATACAAATACTTAGGTAGACTCAAATCAATAGACAACATCAAATCCTTCCTCCATAATTACTCAAAATAATCATCCTGCAATTCAAATAATTGGTGAGAAAGGAAAAGGTGTACAAACCAAGAGAAGGATAATGAAAGACACCAATAAATAACATATAGCCTTCATATCCATAGTGGAACCCAAGAACTTTAATGAAGCCAATAAAGATGTAAATTGGTTAAAATCAATGAATGAGGAACTTGACCAGATTGAAAAGAATGACACTTGGGAACTTATTCCTAGGCCAGTAGATAAAAATGTAATAGGATCAAAATGGGTCTACAAAAATAAGATGAATGAGCAAGGAAATATTGTAAGAAATAAGGCTAGATTGGTCTACAAAGGATGTGCTCAAATTGAAGGAATGGATTTTGATGAAACATTTGCACCCGTAGCAAGATTAGAAACTATTAGAATGTTTCTTTTCTATGCTTGTCATAAACAGTTTAAAGTCTATCAAATGGATGTCAAGTCATATTTTCTAAATGGAGATCTAAAAGAATAAGTCTATATGGAACAACGAGAGGGTTTCCAACTGTCTGATAACCTTGAATTTGTCTGCAAGATGAAGAAATCCTTATATGGGTTAAAACAAGATCCTCATGCCTAGTATTATAGACTAGATACATATCTTCAAAACAAAGGGTTTGAGAGAGGAACAATTGACAACAATCTATATATCAAAACAAAGGGTAATGATTTGCTCATTGTGTTGGGCTATGTAGATGACATCATCTTCAGTAGTAATAATGCTTCATTGGTACAATGGTTTTCTTTTGCCATGCAGTCTGAATTTGAAATTTCTATGATAGGGGAACTATCATTTTTCCTTGGTTTGCAAATTACTCAGAGGTCTGTAGGGATATTTATTTCTCAAGAAAAATATCTAAGAGAAATGTTGAAAAGGTTTCAAATGGAAGATTCTAAACCTATGAGCACACTTATGGTCACTGGATGTAATTTAAGCAATGATGATGACTCACCTAATGTTGATCAGAGTTCATATAGGTCTATGATAGGTAGCCTATTGTAAATCACAACATCCCGTACAAACATAATCCATGATGTTGGAATGGTAGGAAGGTATCAATTTGCACCTAAACAGATTCATTTGTTAGGTGTCAAAATAATATTCAGATACTTGAAAGGAACAATGAACTATGGCCTATGGTATCCTAGGACTCAAACTTTTCAACTATCAGTCTATTCATATGTTGATTGGGCTAACTGCATGGATTAAATGAAAAGAATGAGTGGAGGTGCATTCTTCTTAGGAGATTCCCTTATATCATGGTTGAGCAAGAAGCAAGGTTCCATTTCCCTATCAACTACAAAAGATGAATACATTACAACTGCCACTTGTTGTACCCAAGTATTATGGATGATTCAGAAACTTGTAGACTTGGAGATAAAATATACTGCATCAATCCCAATTCATTGTGATAATACCAGTGCAATTAGTGTGTCAAAGAATCTCGTCTTTCACTCCAAGACCAAGAATATACCCATCAAGTATAACTTCTTGAGGGAACAGGTAACCAAATCTGTGGTTTCTTTGCATTATATTCCATCCAAACATCAAATTTTTGATATCTTCACTAAACTACTTGCACAATATTCATTTGAGTATCTACGCTAGAAGCTGGGCGTGACCCTGTTATCAAGTTAAAATACTCATCCTGTCAGGAGGAGTATGTGTTGGTTGAATATCTGATACCTCCGAAAATTACTGCAACAACTCAGGGGGAGAATGTTTTCTTTAACATTGATGTCAAAGGGGGATTAAAGGTGTGGTAATTCTACAGTTGGAGGTCTAAGCAAAATTGTGCATCCGTTCAGGGTTGCCATCAATGCCAAAGGGGGACATTGTTGGCATGTTTACAGGCAGAGTGTGATTTTCATTGATGGAAAGAAMAACATCGATGATGAAATGTCTACAAGAAATAACAACAACAACGATGGGATGGTTACTGGAAGACGTTTGCAATCAAAGCTTAGGAGCGATAGCATTTTTTCAGAAATGCAGAYGAGTCCCAAAGTCATCAGGACTCACAGAAGGATCAAAGGTTGAGGAGTTTGACACTTAGAAATTCTTCCAAGTCGGGAGGAAGCATAAGCTCAGGAGGAGTAGTGACAATGGTCATTGTATCACCAATMTTGAATACCTGATGTCCATTAGATTAGATTCCAGTGACCAAAGGAAGCGCAGAGGAAAAGTACAGATATGATCGGTTGGATCTGAGCAATGAGGACCAATAACCGTCGGATCTAGTATAACTGCGAAGAGGATAATGGTCGAGATACATCCTCCAAATCCACTAAATGTGAAGTCACGATGAGATCTAAGCCATTGGATCTATAGGACACGTGGCAAGAAATCAAAATTTTGTTGACTCGCGAACTAGAAAAGTCAAAGGTGAGAGTTGTAGGAACTCGCGATGTCCAAGTTCATGAGTTGATCTAGACTGTTAGATCATGGGGAGTTGTGAACCATTGATATGAAGGTAACAAATATCATAAAGGTAGGACGAAAATACCTGAGGAGTTGGGAGCTACAACAATCCTAGCCATTCATCTGGGAAGGACATGTGGCAGCCGATAAAGCAGTTTCATAAAATTGGAAGTCGAAAGAAGGGAGGTGAGTAGTCCTCCAACTTCATAAAATGAGAAGTCCCGATATGATCTGAGCCATTGGATCATCAAGGATAGTAGGATGTTGATCAAGAGTTAGGGTTGGATCATGTTCAAACACCCAACATGCGAAGTCCCAATAAGATTTGGATTGTTAGTCACAGAGGGTTGTGGGTCATCGATCTGACATAGAGTGTTGAATTCAAAATTGGGAGTTGGAAGAGTCAGGGTTGGGTCACATTCAAACACCCAACACATGAAGTCCCGATAAGATCTGGATTGTTGGATCACAGAGGGTTGTGGGGCGTCCATCTAACACATAGTGCTGAATTGAGAATTAGGAGTAGGAAGAGTCAGGGTTGGCTCACGTTCAAGCACTCAACATGAAAAGTACCAATAAGATCTGGACTATTGGATCACAGAGGGTTGTGGGCTATCGATCTGACACAGAGCACTGAATTGGAAATCGGGAGTTGGAAGAGTCAAGGTTAGATAACGCTCAAACACCCAACACGCGAAGTCCCTATAAGATCTGGACTATTGGAACATAGAGGGCTCTGGGTCGTTGATCTGACATAGAGCGTTGAATCAGGAATCAAGAGTTGGAAGAGTTAGGTTTGGGTCACGTTCAAACACTGAAAACATGAGGCCATGATTTGATCTTAGCGATTGATAAAATGGAGAGCATGGACCATGGACCAGGCATGACAAAGCTCACAATTTTGCGAAACACGAAGCACTCTTTTTCTTGGCCCCTGGTCACAACCAAGGTTGCATCAGTGGAAAGTTAAGCGAGGAGCTATCATGTCGCTAATCTCCACTTCAGATATCACTGAGATCACGAAGTGCCCATTTGATTATCCTTTGGTCACAACTCATGGTCATGTGAAAGGAAGGGGCTTAGCCAAAAAAGAAAGGGCCCACTGTGTAGTTTTTTCAGAAAGAGAAAAAGCGCTAAAGGCATGAGTGTGCAGAGGTTCTCTGGGTAACTTCTAGAAATAACTGATTGCTTCTACCAGATAATTCAAAGAGGCTTTATGGTGATTTCCATAGAAGATGAAGAGACTCTAGGTAACTATCAGTCGAATGAAGAGACAATTAACAGATTGAAAAATGTCGAAGATTGTTACTGCCAATGATGCAAAAAGAATCTCAGGATGAATGACCATTCATGGTGAATAGACTGAGCATAACCACCAGAGAATACAAAGAGTTGCCAGGATGATATGGCAAAGGACTCGGCGTGTGAATAACATGCATAACACAAAAGAGAGGCAAATCTCTATTATAGTTTTTGCATGCGGGAAGAAGGTGGTTGTGCAGAGGACCAGAAGAGTATATAAGAGGCACAATGCATAGAATAAGAGGGAAACTGAGTATGAAATGCAACATAAAAGATGAACAAAGAGGCTAGTATGCATGGAGGATAACACTGATGCAGGAAGAGTAGAGAAATGTAGCAGAACAATGATGCGACTGGTCAGCTATTGATAAATAATGTATCAGTGTAATAGATTATAGCAAGCAAAGATTTATATTTCAGGGTAGTAGGGTGGTGCTAGGGAGGATTGTTGTCCTCAGAGTTTCAAGTGGGTGCTTGAACACATGGAGTTGTATTTTCCATCTAGTTGCAACCAGAAAAGCCAGGGAAGAAGGCTGGTGCAAGGGAGAACTATTGTTCTATATTATGCAGGTTGGTGCCTATGTTTTTGGAAGTTGGTGCTTCTATCCAGTTGGTGCTGGAACACTCATGGATTTGGTGCTTCCTTCTAGTGGGTTCTAGATAAACTAGAGATTTTGTTCTCTCAACAAGTTGTAGCTTGTAAAACAGAGGTGGTAGCCTCACAATGAGTTGGTGCTCATAAGAACGATAATGTACATAAAATAAATACTACTTATCATATCAAGAAGAACAGGTTTTCTCCCTATATGGGATTCCTCAAGAATATCTGTCTCTGGGTGCTTCATGTGTGTGATTGATGCAGAATACTCTATTGCTTACTTCCCTGTAGTGTGATTGATGCATAATACTCTATTTCTTATTGCGAGCATCATTGAGTGTTCTGTAATGAGTTGAAAATGGATATAATTGTTTAAACAAAGTAACAACTAATTCACCCCACCCCTGCCCCCCTCAGTTGTCCAACATATAAATGGATAATTGAACAATTTCTAAGTAGTTATGTCATTTTACATCCCATATGTTATATATCAGAACAACCATAAACTTTTAATTTTATCTAAATTTTGTCATGGCACATAAAACCCATAGAAAACAAAGTATGGGGTGAAGCTAACAGAAAATGTGTTGCAAGATGATATGAAACATGGCTTCAAACATATGTGTAATGTATATGAATCCTTAATTGTGATTTTAAGTTTATCAATTCCTCAAATCAACTATATTATACTATAAATGCGTGATAAATCATAGGTATAGAAAGATAACTAAACTAACCTCCTATATATGAATCCAACAACATATCAAACATAATAATAACAAATATACGTGGTTCACAAAGAATACACTAGATATACATGGTTCACCCATTTGGGCTACATCCACGGAAAGGTTGTCTTCTATTATCTCCATAAATCTCCTTCAATCTTACAAGAAAGAAACTCCAAAATTACCCCATACAAATATAGAAGAATGCTTTAGATCACAAGATGATTATCACATGTTATGCCTTAAGAGGAACTCTTGGCATTACTATATACCAAGAGATATGGAAAAATTACTCTCACATATTGAATGTGGGATAATACATTTCTCGTTTTTTATCATCGCTTATGTAATATTCCTACCAAGAGTAAACTATTCCATAATAAATATGGGATATTTGTTTTATACTCTAATACATAAGATTGTAGACAACTTCTAACATAATACAAAGACATTATTACCTTCCAAGGAATATAATATATTCCAACACTCCCCCTTAATAATGGTTGGGAGAAAAGCCCACACTAATGGAGGAAGGATTCATTACTAATGATCCCCCTTGATGACAACTTCCCTCATCCCCAACAAAGAGTGAAGATGTATAAACTTTGACTATGTCATGAATTTGGTGAAGATATGGACTACTTGTTGCTCAGTAGGCCAATATTCTAGAGAGATAGTACCATCTGCAACCAAATCTTGAATATAATGTACATCAAGATCAAGATGTTTTGTATTGGACTAATATACCATAGTATAAGCAAGTTGCATTAAACCTTGATTGTCACATCTCAACTCTGTGGTGGATTTTTGAATCAATCCGAGATCTATTAGAACATGGCATAACCATACTTCATATTTAGTTGCTTCTTTGGCTGCTCTATACACTGCTTCACAAGAAGATAATGCAAGAGTCTTCACATTTTTACTGGACCAAGAAATTGGACCTACACCAAGTTGAAATCGATAACCTATAGTAGACTATCTGTCTGAATTGTCACCTACCCAATCAAAATCCATATAACCAAGAAGTGAAAGTGTAGCACTGCTCGAATAAAATACAACATAACTCATTGTCCCTTTTAAATATCGTAGAATTCTCTTGGCTTCATGCCAATAAATTTCATGAGGCTGCTGCATGAACATTAAAACTAGATTAACAAAAAATGAGATATCATGCATGTTGTGTGTCAAATATATTAAACTTACCACAAGATGAAGGTGCAGTGTAGCATCAACAAGAGGAGTAGTACATTCCACAGTTAACTTAACACCGGAATGAAATGGTATGGGAGAGGGATTACAATCACTCATATGGAAATG
The DNA here is from genome assembly GCA_032191745.1 of Picea mariana. Taxonomy (NCBI): domain Eukaryota; kingdom Viridiplantae; phylum Streptophyta; class Pinopsida; order Pinales; family Pinaceae; genus Picea; species Picea mariana. The sequence goes on from JASDQU010735676.1 coordinate 90,518, forward strand.
AGTCAATAAATTTGTTGCATAATTTTCCTGAGAGAGAAAATACCATTGGCCATATCCCAGATCTGAAGACCCAAGAAATAATGCAAGATGCTGAGATATGTCATCTCAAACTGCTTTTGAAGATCACTTTTCATATTTTGAATTAATACAAGTTGGATTCCAGTGATAATAAGATCATCCACATATAAGACAATAATGAGGACATGATCACCAAAGTCCTTGACATACAGATTTGGATTATATATACACCACTTGAAACCATTCTTTAAGAAATATGCATCAATTTTATCATACCAAGCCCTCAGTGTCTGCTTGAGACCATACAACAACTTGTGTAATTTTAATACTAAGTTATAATTTTTAGCAGTAACAAATCCAGGGGGTTGTTGCATATAAATTTCTTCACTAAGATCACCATTCAAAAAATCACTTTTAACATCCATTTGGTGTATTTCCCATTTATAAGATGCAGCAAGAGATAAAATGGTTCTTATTTTATTAATTTTAGCAACATGAGAAAAAATTTTCATTATAATTAGTACATTCTTGTTCATTAAAACCTTTTGTGATGCAATATCATTGCTCCACCTCATCAAGTCCCAGCAAGCTAGTGCATCAATGCACTTGGAGAAACAAATTCCAAGGAAAGAGAGGCACCAACCCTCTCATTTTGAACCCAATTTAATTTTTTTAATGTAATTAAATGGAATTAAATGTTGTAAGCCTCAAGGAACACAAAGCCATGTGCCTTTGTACATGATTCATGTGAAGTCACCTCTAATGGTTGATAGGACGATATGCTTAGTTCTGATTCAGAATAGATGGCCATTGAATGTGATTCAATGAAATTCAATGTGAGTAGGTAGTTGGAGGGAAGGCTTGAGGAGCCCCTCTTTTGTAAAATCTCTTGTATTTAAAATTCAATTAGTTATTTGTTGATGAGAGAGTTGAGAGAGCTCAAGAGAGGAGAGGAGAGAAAGAGTTGAGAATCAGTTACAGTCCAGCCTTTGTAAATCTATGTATAAAAGAATTCAGAATTAATACAAAAACATTTTTTCCTGCATATGAAGTTTTTGTGTTTTTATGTGTGATGAATGGTCATTCTCTGAATTTTTTATTTGTTTATTCATGTATGTTGTATATGTGCAAGTAGGTTACCTTTGCAGTTTTAGATATATTTATCTATCTTTGTGAATTTGTCGGTGGTCTAGTCTCTTAGGATTGTGCAAGGAGTGCACACCAGAGTTAGAAAAAAATTAGTGAAGCCAGTGCAAGGAGTGCACTTGAACTATGTTTCGAGTTTAGAGAAAAGCGTGATAGGTGGGCACACTAGAGCAATTCATGAAGCTTAGAAGGGAAAAATTTGGAAGGAGTGCACATCATAGTTATTGAACACTTTGAAGAAGACATACCAGAGTTACTAAATACTTCGAGGTCTTTGCAAGGAGTGAATTGAGAGAGAGAAAGGAGTGCGTGAGAATATTGTTTTGAGTTCTATGAAATGGTTGCCAAGAGGGAACCCCAGAAGGTAAATCTTAGGAGGAGCAATGAAATTATGCACATGGAGTGCAAGGAGTGTATTGAGGACCATTACAAAATTCCATAAGTTCAAGAGGATGAGCGAAGAAGTTTTCAGGAAGGAACATAAAATCATTTGGAGAAAAAAAAGGGCTGAGACCCTTAGAAGTTTGAGTGAGTTGAAGCTTAGGAGAGATAGTGAAGTTGTGAAAAACATACCCGTGAAAGATGTGCACTAGAACGACACTTGGAAAGTGTTGAAAAAATCCCAAGGGGATAAAGCACAAGGTGTATAGAGGAGGTGAACGTTTCAAGTTGCTATTTTCAAGAGAAGCGCAAGTGTACACCATGGCCTAAATCTGTTCAAGTGACAAATCTCAGGAGGAGTATAATTTTACCAAAATGCAAGACAAGGCTAATAAGACATGACATATATCCCGCCTGATATCAAGAGTAGAGGTATGCAATGAAGAATATAGAACAAGGAGGTGGGGTGCTTTATAAGAGAAACACAAAGTTGAGGCTTGCAGGAGAAATGCTCAAAGGCAAAGCCTTTGAAATTATTAAGTTTGAAAAATCCTTCAGTGGAAGGGAAAGTGCAACAGTAGAGAGGAGAAGTTATAACAACTGTTGGATGGGATGTTAGAACCAATCTAGGAAGTTAGATCAAATCCCAGGAAAAAGGAGGAGAATGCACGGAGGAGAATAGATCCCAGTTGTTGGATCTAGGTGCAAGGATCGACAATCATCTGATCTAGGTAAGTTACATGGGGTTTAACCCTCGACACCTTTTGAACTTTGCAAGTTCAGAGATTATTCAAGTTTTTGTTTTGGAGGAGGCAGAGCTAATCGTAGCTAGTTGTTTCAAAGGACACACATCAACAAATCTGTGAGTCCGGAGAACTGATACTCCAAAAGGAGGAGGTGACATAGGGCAGAAGAGAAGATATTTCGAAGCTTTGAAGAATGAAGAAGATCTAGACCATTGATTCAAGGGACACGTGGTAGTTGATCCCAATATTCAAAGGTTTAATACTCTGGAGGGTTTTGGCTACATGTTAGTAGAGAACACCCGAAGGGACGAGAGCCACAATTAATCTCAACTATCAATCACAATGGACACGTGGCCCCTGGTTCTAGAGTCCAGAATGTAAGATATTTGGGAGGGCGCATGTGCAAAAGGGTTATAATAATCCCAAAGTACCAGAGCCCCATAGTTCGTCAGGTTCATCCATCATAAAGGATTCATGTCACAAGATCTGGAGATCCAGAGGGTAAACACTCTGGAAGAATAGAGAGGAGTGGAGTTCAATCTCTCAAGAGTCCCGAAGTCCAGAGTCGATCTGGACCGTTGATCAAAGGAAGGACATGTGGCAGTGGATCCAAAATTTTGGAGGTCTTGTACTCTCGAATAATTAGAGTGTGGAGACAGGAAGATACCTAGAGTCCCAAAGGTCCGAGGTCATCAAAACCATCTGTTGATGGGGACACGTGGACCGTGGATTTGGACCCTTCGAGGGTTAAATAGTTCGACACTCCAGGGGATTGTTGTGTGTGGTGCCTTGAAATTATATGAAGCCCAAAGCATTGAATCATTGTGGGTCATTGATTTGTGGGAGCATCAGATTCGTCCGATAAGACATTTTGGTGTTTGACCATTTGTGTGTGTGTGTATTAGAACTTGAGGT
>JASDQU010735676.1:93743-126156 GCA_032191745.1 Picea mariana
GTGGAGTTCAATCTCTCAAGAGTCCCGAAGTCCAGAGTCGATCTGGACCGTTGATCAAAGGAAGGACATGTGGCAGTGGATCCAAAATTTTGGAGGTCTTGTACTCTCGAATAATTAGAGTGTGGAGACAGGAAGATACCTAGAGTCCCAAAGGTCCGAGGTCATCAAAACCATCTGTTGATGGGGACACGTGGACCGTGGATTTGGACCCTTCGAGGGTTAAATAGTTCGACACTCCAGGGGATTGTTGTGTGTGGTGCCTTGAAATTATATGAAGCCCAAAGCATTGAATCATTGTGGGTCATTGATTTGTGGGAGCATCAGATTCGTCCGATAAGACATTTTGGTGTTTGACCATTTGTGTGTGTGTGTATTAGAACTTGAGGTGTCCAGAAGGCCAAAGTCCCGAAAACATCCCATTCATTGACTAAGAAGGGGACATGTGGAGGAAGGAGAGATATTTCAAGGTTTTTCAGTGTTGGGAGATACGAAGGGTCATTTTGTATGTATGACCAAAAGAAATCTCTGAAGCCCGAAGATTCAACGATACAAGAGATTTGTGGAAAACTATCGAGGGGAAATCACTAAGGCCAGATTGTGAAAGAGGCGTAGAGTCATTGATTTGGTGGTGGAATGGGAACCATCAGATATTCCTTTTTTGAAAATCGACAGTTTGTGAGTGTTATGTGTATTGGATGTAGCTATAAAATTACCGAAGCCAAATCCCCATGGATAGTGTCACTCGTCGATCTCAGTGTCGGTAGAGGACTATTGATCTTGCTACCTATTGTTTTTCGGCAATTCATAAATTTTGTGTATTCAAAGGAGTCAAGGGGAAAGAAAGTCAAAGATCACTGATGACCAAAGAGCCAAAATAGTGCACAGTTCTTGGATCCTAGTCACAACCCAGATTCATATGCCATTTGTGCAAGAGTAAAGGGACTAGGGAACAACATTTTTTTCTAAAGGTAAAAAAGAGAATTTGGGCCACGAATTTTAGCATGAATCCATAGTGTGGATCCTCGCTACTTTTTCTGATGCACAGAGAATGAATTGAAGGACCTGTGTTTGATAATGAGGGCTTAGTAGGGCCCGAAGAGCCGATTCATCTCCTGATTACGAACGATCCTAGATCGAGAGGTCGCATGGACCCTCGCAAAGGGTGGGGTCTGCATCAAGTGGTATCAGAGCCTAATATTATTTACAGATAGCAGGAAGGAGAGGATAAATATAGAGTATTACTTCTCTATGAATATTGTTTCAAGTATGCAACAGTCAGTAGAAAACCAGGAGGGTTGTAGGAGAAAGCTAGTCGTGCTCTCAGTTGCAGAGAAAGCGAGGTAGATAGCTAGGTGGGATGAAGAGAAGAACCAATTGTGTTCTTGAAGGAAAAGGAGGAAGATCATTACTAAAGTCCATAAGCAAGGTCATAAAAAAGACCTTAAGTAGATGAGAAAAGAGAAGAGAGATAAAGATCTCGAGGAGATTAGAGAAGAGCTCGAAAGGCTGATGATGAATATGCAATAGGAAGTGATAGGAAGCTGGAGGTATGAATGGACCTTGAAACGAAAAGCAAGGTGTCATGTCCAGCAGTTGGTCACCAAGAGGAAGAGACAGGTATTGAGGAGGTGGATGAGGCATTATGAAAACCTCAGTGCCACAGAGGAGAGGATGGTTAGCGTTTGCAAGACAGAGGTTGGAAGGAACCTTAGTTATGAGGAAGAGAGAACAGTTGAAGATCTCATAGATTTCCAGGTGTGGAATGAGAAGGGGTCGATGGAAGATCTCATAAAATTCTAGTTGGGAAGAGGTGGTAATGTTGATTACCAAGAGGGAAATGCAATGCGATCAACCAAAGATATCATAGACTACCAGGAGAGCAGGAGTGAAACCTCAGGTTACTAGGTGGGCAAGGAGGATGAGGTGATACTGTCTAAAAGTCTCAGGGGATCATAAAGGATTTCTAATTAGTAAGGGGTGCTGATGTAGGAATATTAGAAATGCATTATGATCGTTAGAGGAATTATCATATTCCTTCCAAGCATCCCAATAGTGTCCAATTCATATATTGAAGGTGAAGAAGGAGAAATACAACCAAAAAATACTGTCATAGAGGAGCAGGAGCAGACATTGTCACCTTCCGAGGAGATGGAAGAAGAATAAGATCATTCAATAGAATTTATCTAATATTTTTGCAAGGGAGATGAACAAGAGATGACTGCATAATTGGAACCTACATCATAGGATAGAGAAGAATACAACATGTGTTTAGCTAATCTATATGAGGAATTGAAGACCCTGATATAAAGAAAAATGTTAGAGGAGATAGTTAAGCAGTGGCTCAGTAAAATTATTGTAGAAATGGAATATACAGGGGAGTGAAAAGATAATGCCATAGGAGATGAAACTAGCATGGGAGATCAGGATGATCTTCCCATTGATTTGTGTGAATAATTATAGGCCCTAGAAGAAAGGGTAATGGCACAGAGCCAGTGCATCCAACAGGTTAATTTGGAATTGGATGATGAAGAGGAGATTCAACAAAGAAGATTGCAGGGGAGGAGCCAACTAGTAGACCATATGGTTATGGAGATAGAGGAGATAAGGAGGTTGACATCGAAATAAATAGATAAGGAATATACCAGCAGAGAGAGTATGGTCAAAGGAGATTCTATAACAACATGACAATAGAAGCGAGGCAAAGGAGAATATGGACAACTCCAATTTCAGATTTTGGACCCTAGAGGATCTCAACCCCAGCAACAGGGGAGCCATGAGTAGGAGCTCATGATTTTTTCATCATGGGAGTATGATGCAAGATAATTTCTCGACATCATCAAGCTCCAGCAATCCATTGAATCAACTCAGTTGGAGGAACAAATTACAAGGGAAGAGAGGCACCAACACTCTCATTTTGAACCCAATTTAAAAATTTTAATGTAATTAAATGGAATTAAATGTTGTAAGGCTCAAGGAAAGAAGAGCCATGTGCCTTTGTATAGGTTGCATGTGAATTCACATTTAATGGATGGCATGAAGATATGATTAGTTATGATTCAGACTAGATGGCCATTGCATGTAATTCAATGCAATTCAATGCAAGTAGGTAGCTAGAGGGAAGGCTCGAGGAGCCCCTATTTTGTAAAATATATTCTATTGAAAATTCAATTAGTTATTTGTTGATGAGAAAGTTGAGAGAGCTCAATAGAGGAGAGGAGAGAAAGGGTTGAGACTTAGTTGCAGTCCAACCTTTGTAAATCTTTGTACATAAGAATTTAGAATTAATACAAAAGAAGTTTTTCCTACATATGAGGTTTATGTGTTTTTCTGTGTGATGAACGTTCATTTTATGAATGTTTTTTATGTTTATTCATGGATGTTGTAGATGTGCAAGTAGTTTACATTTGTAGGTTTAGATATAATTCTCTATCTTTGTGAATTTCTGGGTGGTTCTGTGCTCTTAGGCTTGGGCAAAGAGTGCACACCAGAGTTATGAAAAACTCTGTGAAGCCAATGAAAGGAGTGCACTTGAACACTATTTCGAGTTCATAGAAGAGAGTGTCAGGTGGGAAGACCAGATAAATTCATTAATCTTATAAGGGAAAACTTTGCAAGGAATGCACATCATATTTTTTGAACACTCTGAAGAAGACATACCCAAGTTACTAAATACTTTGAGGGATCTGCAAGGAGTGCATTGAGCATGTGCAAGGAGTGTGTGAGGACATTGTTTTGAGTTATATGAAAATGTTACAATGAGGGAACCCCAGAAGGTAAATCTCAGGAAGAGAAGTGAAATTCTGCACAGGGAGTGCAAGGAGTGCACCAAGGACCGTTACAAAAGTCCATAATCTTAGGAGGATGAGTGAAGACATTTCAGGAGGGAACAAGAAATCATTTGGAGAGAAAAAAGGGTCAAGACCATTAGAAGTTTGAGCAATTTAAAGCTCAAGAGAGATAGTGTTCTTGTGCACAGAAGACCCGTTCAAAGCATGCATCGGGTCAACACTTGGAAAGTGTTGAAAACATCCTAGGAGGACAAAGCACAAGGTGTACAGAGGAGGGGAAGCTTTCGAGTTCTAGTTTTCAAGAGAAGCACAAGTGTGCACCAAGGCCTAAGTCTCTTGGAGTGAAAAATCTCAGGAGGGGTAGCATTTTTCAGAAATGCAAGCCAAGGCCAAGAAATCAACTTTGCAGGAGAAATATTCAAAGGCTAAGCCTTCGAAATTATTAAGTTTGAAAAATCCTTCATCGGAAAGGAAAGAACAATAGCAAAGAGGAGAAGCCAATTATCGGATGGGCTAGTAGAACCAATATAGGCGGTTAGATCAGAGCCCAAGAAGAAGGAGGGGTGTGCACGGATGAGAATAAATCCTAGTCATTGGATTTAAGTGTGAGGATCGAAAGTCGTCTGATCCAGGTAAGTTGCATTGGGTTTAACCCTCTACAGGCACAAAAGGATTTAAGACTCCCAAAGTACTGGAGCCCCAGAGTTCATCAAGGTTGCCCATCATAAAGGACACGTGTCACCAGATTTAGAGATCCAGAGGATAATACTCTGGGAGAATAAAGGGGAGCAAAGTTCAATCTCTCTAGATTCTCGAAGTCTAGATTCGATCTAGACCATTGATATAAGGAAGGACACATTGTAGTGGATCGAGAAATTCGAAAGTCTTGTACTTCGAAAGAATCAGAGTGAAGAGTCAGGAAGATACCAGGAGTCCCGAAGGCCAAAGGTCATCACAATCATCAGTTGAGGGGGAGATGTGGACCATGGATTCATACCCTTTTGGGGTTCACTAGTTCAACACTCTAGGGGATTTTTGTGTGTGGTTCTCTGAAATTTGTCGAAGCCCGATCCATCGAAGAATTGTGGGTCATTGATCTATGGGAGAAACAAAGTCATCCGATCAACCATTTCAACGTTCTACACTCCATGCGTGTGTGTGTTTGTATTAACACTTAAGGTCTTCAAAAGGCCAAAGTCCCAAAATCATCCTAGTCATCGACTAGGAAGGGGACAAGTGGAGGAAGGAGATATCTTTTGGCATTTTTCGATGTCAGGAGATATGAAGGTTCGTGTTGTATGTATGACAAAAAGAAATCTCCAAATCCTGAAGAGAATGAATCTGACACGTCGATCTACGGAGCGTGAGGTCAATCTATTCAACACTTGGGCGTATTCTATGATTCAACGATCTAGGATATTTGTGGAAAAATGTGAGGGGAAAATCATCAAATCCTAGATTGTGAAAGAGGCGTAGATTTGTCGATATGGTGGTGGAATCAGAATCGTCAGATCTACCTATTTTGATGATCATTACTTTGGGAGTGTTATGTGTATTAGATGTAGCTATAAAATCATCAAAGTCGAATCCCCGTGGATCTTAGTGTCAGTAGAAGGTCGTTGATCTTGATACCTATTGTTTTTCAGCAGTTCACAAATTTTTTGTATTCGAAGGAGTTGAGGGGAAATAAAGACAGAGATCACCGAAGGCCTAAGCACCAAAATAGAATGCATTTCTTGGCATCTCGTCACAGCCTAGAGTTATATGCCATTTTCTTGGGAGTAAAGGGGCTAGGGCCCAAAATTGTTTTCTAAGGGTAAAAAAGAGAATTTTGGCCACAAAGTTCAGCCTGAATCCATAGTGTGGATCCTTGCTAGTTGTTTTGAGGCATGGGGAAGGAATTTAAGGACCTGTGTTTGATAATGGGGGCTCAGCATGGCCTGAAGAGCCGATTCGACTCCCAATTATGAACGATCTTAGACCAGGAGGTCAAGCAGACCCTGGGAGAGGGTGGGGTCTACATCATTTTGCAACTAACCTTAATTTGTATTTTTCAATCTGCCCTTCTACAGTAAAAATTTTTTTATATACCCATTTACAACCAATGAAGTTCTTTCTCGGAGGAAGGGGAACAAAAGTCCATGTCTTGTTCTTTATTAGAGATTCATACTCAATATTTATAGTTTTTTCCCAATGAAGGTGACCCTTATCTTGAACATAAGTAGTAGGATCAACTGTGGATATTACTTTGGTCATAAGAGGAAAGTTATATCTAGTTCTATGAGTATCATAAGGATTACTGATCTCACTACCTACGGATTCAAGAGTTTTTTGGACCCAAACAGGAAGATGAGAAGAAACATAAGATACTTCAGGTACTTTGGGACATTCAGGTGGAATACTTGAAGAAGAGGGTGAACTCAAATCAACAGTAGGCACGGAGCTAGAAGAAGAGCTGACAAATATAGGTGTAACAAGAGATAATGACACATTCAAGGTAACATGAGGTTCAATAGACCTAGGTGGTGGAGAGACTTCATTGAAGTGAATATATCGCTGAATAATGAAACTTTGGGTAGAAGGGTAAAACAACCTGTAAAATTTGGAATTCTCAACATAACCAATGAAAATACATTTACGAGACTTGGGTTCTAAATTTTTCCATTTTTCATCAAGAAAATGAGCCCAACATTCACTTCCAAATATCTTAAAGTTACTTATATCGGGTTTTCTTCCATTCCATTTTTCTTCAGGGGTAATATGCATGACTACTATTGTAGGAAATTTGTTTAAAATAAAGTTAGCACAACAAATGGCTTCAACCCAATTTTTTTTATGCAATCCTTTAGGATATAGCATACATCTAGCCATTTCAACCAAAGTGCTATTTTTTATTTCAGCAACCCCATTTTGTTGAGGTGTATAAGGAGAATTATTTTGATGTTGAATGCCATGCTTTGAAAAATATACGTCAAATTCTTTCTTAATGAATTCCCCCCCCCATTATATGATCTCAAAGTGTTAATACTTTTACCAGATTCTTTTTCAGCAAAGGATTTAAATTCTTGAAATTTAGCAAAGGTTTCTTTTTTATGTTTCATAAAATAAACCCATGATTTTCTACTAAAGTCATCAATAAAAGTAAGAAAATACATTGCAAGAGATAGAGAAGGAGTTTCAAGAGGACCAAAAATATCACTATGAATTAATTGCAAGGGTTATTTAGCACGCCAAGCTTTACCTTTTTCAAATATTTCTCTATGATGTTTACCAAGCACACAACCTTCACTAACACCTTTAGTAGATGAAATATTAGGCAAGCAATGTACCATTTTAGATAACAATTTTATTTTACCATAATTCAAGTGACTTAATCTTGCATGACATAAGTGAATTTATTCATCAGCGTGAGCAACATAGGAATGAAATGGTTGTCTTTTAGTTGAAGTAAAACAAACAAACTTATATAAACCAGTGTCATGATCATCAAGACTTGAAGAAACTATGAAATTTTGGTTGATATCTTTAAGAACATATTTATCCGGCTAGGCTTCAAATTTATATCCTTTCTGACATGCACGATAAATAGAAATCAAGTTGATGGGCATGTTTTGAACATGAAAAACATCTTTTAATTGATCATTAGTAACTTTAACATTACAAGAACCATTTACGTCAAATTGTTTACCATCACCAATAGACACTTTCTTAGATGAGAGATTATTATTGTCATAAGATGTAAACAAAGAAGCATTTCTTGTCATATGTTTAGATGCATGAGAATCCATTTTCCATTCCACACTAGAAGAATTACTAGATTGAACAAAACACACACATCAAGCTACTTGTTGTTCATTAGAAGCTTGCTTTTTAGCCTTAGCATTTAATCATTTTCTTTTATAGAAACTCTTTTTAGGATCATTAGTTCTACCACAATACTTACAAGGATCATATACTTTCTTATTATTACTAACTTCATGAGTAACATTAGAAGCATTACCATAATTATTAGTTAAAGAGTGTGAACAAGAACCTTTAGTATTAGGATGGAAAATTTTCTTAGGATTCTTATTATTATGTGCCATTAGAGCTTTATGAGAAGTTTATTGACCTCAAGCAATCAACTTTTCTTTCTCATTTATCAACCCTTTACAAAATTCATCAAAAGTAGGTTGTGGGTACCTTTAGACATTTCAATGGCTATATTCCTAGTTTGGATGAACATGTCAAAACAAGATGACAATTTATGTTCTACAAGAATGATTAATGCACTATCAGTCTTCTTATAATCTTTACCACAATTGTTTAATTTTTCATTTAATATTTTCAGTTCAGTAATATAGAGTTCTATCTTATCAAAATTATTAGGATCTAGCTCATGGATTTTCGTTTCTAGGTAATAAGCAAAGACTATCTGATATCGTTTTTCCAATGATCAATCTTGGTTTATCACATATTTCTTCCCAAATAACCTTATCTTTAACATCAGTGAGCTTCTTGTGTTCACCATTAACCAACCTCCAAAGATTCCTTCTCTTGAGAACATCAATCATTTTTCTCTTCCATGCAAAATAGTTAGAAGTATGAAGTCATTATGATGAAAAAATTAACAAGAGATAAACCCTAATGCAAATAATTGACAATTTTGGAAAAAATGAGTAAATTGAAAAGATCTTACCAAAAAAAATATTATTTAAAGTAGATCAAGGGTTTTGAGATGAAAATTTGAAATAATCATAACGAGATCAATGTGGCTTACAATTGCTATTATAAACTATTTCTGGATATGGCATGGTCATTCTGCATCCATTGACTAAAACCAAATAGAAATCCGGATATTTTGTCAAAATATATCAACTTTGTAACATTTGCGTCCGCACTGAAAATTCCTAAAAAATAGCTAATTTTAAATTAGCGATATCTCCGCTTTCCAGACACGAAATCTGACGGGGTTTTTTTTTTTTTTTTATCGCATGTTTTTTTCACAAGGAACTCATATATGTAACTTGTTTCTTCAGATTCTGTACCAAAATTTTCGAAGTTGAATCTGAAAGTTCCAACCTCAATTTTTCTTGCAAAAAAATCTAGATCTGAATAATTGGGAGATAGATCTCCTTGAGGAGAATCAAATTATCATATAGATATAGAAAAAAGAAATCAAGAAACCTACAAAAAATATACAAAATAGGGGTTAGGGTTTGAAAAACAGACTCAAACATAGAGAATCATGCCCACATCTGAAGATAAACATAATGGCTACTAGATTTGATGGCAAATCTACAAAAAGTAGCAGCACCCAAAATAAAATATGAATATAACTATGTTGGATAAAACTATAGAAGGTGGTAGATCATAGCCACCAAGATCTGATACCATGTGAGAAATCATAGGTATAGAAAGATAACTAAACTAACCTCCTATCTATGAATCCAACAACATATCAAACATAATAAGAATAGAAAGAGAAAAGGAAAAAGAATACACCAGATAAACGTGGTTCACCCAATTGGGCTACGCCCACAAGAAAATTGTCTTCTATTATCTCCAGAAATCTCTTCAATCTTACAAAAGAGCAACTACACATTACCCCATACAAATATAGAAGAATGATTGAGAGAACAAGATGATGATCACATGTTATGCCTTAAGAGGCACTCTTGGTATTATTATATACCAAGAGATATGGAGGAATTACTCTCACATATTGCGTGTGAGATAATATAATTATCCTTTTTATCATATCTTTATATAAGATTCCTACCAAGAGTAAACTATTCCATAATAAATATGGGATATTTGTTTTATACTCTTTTACATAAGATTGCAGACAACTTCCAACATAATACAAAGACATTATTACCTTCCAAGGAATATAATATATTCCAACAAAAAGTAGATATACTCATTACACTTTTTTGTTGTAAGACCCTTGTTTTCCCCAATATGTAATTAATCATTTCTAATGATTTTCTAATTATTGGCCATGATACCACCAAAGGAATAAGAGGAGATGCTATTAGACTTAAGGAACCGAAGCCTCCTTGCTGAAGAATTAATTTGGAAATATTTAGTTGTTTCCCTTAACTCGGATTTCAAGGAGAAATCGGTTATTGAGAGAGGACTAACGGTTGAGAAACCAACCACCCTTAATGAATGGAATTATGGGGGCTTCTTGAGGTGATAGAAATTTGTGAGTTAGAGGAAAAAAGGAGAGGTCACCATGAGTCCCCATGATTGACCCATGGGTTTCCTTTTGACAGAAGAAAGAGGATAGGTCGAGAACCTTCCTGAGTGATGTGTGCAAGAGAATCACAAGAGTGCATATAGTAAGGGGGAAGGAGAGAGACAAACCAATTCAGAATTTGGGGGATTATAAGGAAGAAGGAAGGAGGGAGCCCACGTATGGGCATGGAGATGTAAGTCTCTAAGGAAGGATCTAGTTCCAGGAATCCTCAATGATTCTAGGAACCCAACTTGAGCTAAAATACCTCGAGCTTGATGCTGGAAGGAATATGATAAACCTTAAAGAGGCTTGAGCTAAGAGGGGTGAGTAATTCACTACCAGTGGTGGTGTGAAGAAGAGTGACCTTCAAATTCCAATATTCTTGAGAACCTGAGAGAGATTCCCTGGTGGTATCATGGCTTGGCGTGGGGGTGGCCTACTGTCAAAGTTGCAGATCAAGCAAATCCTACAATTGGGTGGAAAGGAATATACCCATATTCATTTGGCTAGATGCATCCTGTGAACAAATAAGTATTCTTATACCTTGTGAATTGAGTACAATGAAAGGCTAGTGTATGTAATTGTATGCATGGAGGTGTAATCTTTTTTGATGAGTAGACTGGTTGTTTCTTTTCATGTCTATGTATTTGAGTAATGGTGGAACTATATTAATGAATTCATCCTATGAATGATTTCATGGATATATATGCCCACATAACTAAAATGAATACTTGTATTATATGAAAGTTCTCATGCTGTAAAATGTGTTTTTGGCATGATTTTCTAACTAACAAAGTGCATCAAATCATAGCTTATGATTATTTTAATTTTTTTATATGTGTAATGAATGAATTTTATGACATGAAATACCTTTTCCCAAAATTTTAGTTTTTCAAAAAACAAAATTTAAAGTGGAACTTATTCATCACATCGAATGAAACAACAAGGTAGAAAAGGGTTGATCACAAAATTGGTGAGGAGTAGTTGTATTTTCCTTAACATTTCATATTTATTGTGATTTGTATATTTTAATTAATTTATAATAATTGGTGAATGTTTTCTATGAGGTGTTCACGTACAAAGAATATCTATCCTAAAATTAGATTGACATTAGAGTATTTATGGCTTGTGAGTATATGTTGGAGTACCAATGGTTAATTGAACAATTTCTAAGTAGTTATGTAATTTTTCATCCCCATTGTTATATATATAAGAACAACTATAAAGTTTTAATTGTATCTAAACTTTTTTATGGCACATAAAAATCATAGAAAATAAAGTATGGGGTGAAGCTAGCATAAAATATGTTGCAAGACGATATGAAACTTGCCTTCAAACATGTGTATTGTTTATGAAGCCTTCATTGCGATTTAAAGTTTATTGATTCCTCAAATCACCTATATTATACTATACCCATTACACTTTATTGTTGTAAGAACCATGTTTTCCCCAGTATGTAATTAATTGTGTTTAATGATTTCCATGACATGGAAATATAAACATTATAATGGTATTAATGTTTAATTGGAAAATTCCAACCAATTAATTGATGGGTGATGGGTGAAGCCTTAAACTTATTGGCCATGATACCACTAGAGGAATAAAAGGAGATTTGATTATACTAAAGGAACCCAATCCTCCTTGCTGAAGAATTAATTTGGAAATACTCAGTTATTTTCCTTAAATTTGATTTCAAGGAAACATTAGTTAATGAGGGAGGACTGGTGGTTGAGAAACCAACCACCCTCAATGAATGGAAGTATGGAAAGATTCCTAAGGTGACAAAAATTCGTCAGTTAGAGGAAAACATGAGAGATCACAAATATTCCACGTGATTGACCCACGGGTTTCCTTTTGATAGAAGAAAGAGGATAGGTTGAGAACCTTCCTGAAGGATGCGTAAAAAAGAAGCACATGAGTGAAGACAACAAGGGGGAATGGGAGAGATAGACTGGATTAGAATTTGGGGGCTAAGAAGGAATAAGGAAAGAGGGATCCCATGTATGGGTATGGATATGTGAGTCTCAGAGGAAGGATATGGTTGCAGGACTCATGAGAGAGTCCAGGAACCCAACCTAAGCTAAGAGACCATGAGCTTGATGTTGTAATGAATTTGATAAACCTTGAAAAGGCATGAGCTAGGAGGGGTGAGGAATTAACTACTAGTGGTGGTGTGAAGGAGATTTACCTTCACATGCCAATATTCCTAAGAACCTAAGAAAGATTCCTTTGTGGTATCATGGATTGGAACGGGGGTGGCCTATTGCCAAAGTTACAAACAAAGAAGAGCCTACGATTGGATGGAAATATGTACACCCATAGTTAGTTGGCTGGATCCATCCTATGGACATATAAGTATTATTATACCTTGTGAATTGAGTATAATTAAGGCTTGCTGCCTTAAATTGTAGACATGGAGGTGTAATCTTTTTTGGTGAGTAGATTGGTTGTTTCTTTGCATGTCTGTGTATTTGAGTAATGGTGGAACTGTATGAATGATTGCATCCTATGAATGCTTTCATGGATAGATATGCTTATATAATTGAAATCGATCCTTATATTATATGAAAGTTCTCATTTTGTAAAATGCATATTTGGAATACTTGTGTAACTAATAGGTTTGTATGGATTACATATGTTTTTTATCACCATTAATCTGATGGATTCATGTAGCCCAATACACATGGTAAAGGTAGGGTCTAACCATATGAATATGGAAACATATAAATGGAGAGCTTGTGAGACATGAACCTCCTTTAGAATAATAGTGGAAGAAGTTCCCTGGAAACTGGGAAGGTCTTTGCGTAGTCAGAGAGTCTTAGTCCCTATGAAACCCCTATCTTGAAGTGGAAAGTATGCAGGAGGTGTAAATATTCCCTCAAGAGATGAAGAGAAATTATTTAGACATTTTTGGAGTAAGGAGAGCGTTTAGAAGGTCTAGTAAAACATTGAGAAGAGATCTTAAATAATCCCTTGGAAGTGAAGTCCTAATTCAGGATGTTAATTGAAGGAAATTTTTTTAAGAACCCTCGAAAATTTGGCTAAGTCCAAGATTAGACTATTTTCCGACATAAATATTAATCTTCGAGTTGGTTTGAATTGCAACCATTGATTCGACATAGCGATTAGATCCCAATTGTTTGTTGAAGGGTACAATTGTCAAGGTTCCTCATGTTTTAGGACTTTCATGAAGTGTCAGCAATGAAAAATACCCAAGGCCATCGACAACCATTGATCCATCAGAGAGTTTCTTTGAGAGGTATGGATCATTGGATCCATTATGGTGAGTATTATCAAAGTTCGATGGTCGGAGTAGCCTTGGATGCCCAATGTGGATACACTCCAATGGGGAAGACTTTGAGAAGCAATCTGGATCATATATTAGTGAATATCTAATAATTAACCTTAGTTGTATATCATTTTGGGTCACGCTTAAGTGAGGATAAGAGGCAGAGTGATTTCATGCTGACAAGGAATGTCAACATGTCCATAGGATGGCACATGTTATCTTGTAATTTGTAGAAAGGACTGAGTGTGAGCCCATTTTAGTTTTAAGTATGGGGGAAATTGCTTAATCCTATCCCTCAGATATATAAGTTGAGAGATATCAATCATTCATCAGAGGGGTGTTATTCAGAGTGAGTTGTGGCCCCAAAGGAGATGTACTCTGATGGGAGGTACTTCAAGGAATGATTTAGATTGTCAATCACTGAGTGGGAAATACGTAACAAAAACCATCGATCTATCATGGGTCCCACATGGTCGAGTAAGAAAAGGTTAAAGGAATGGATTTTAATCTCCATGCAAGTTAGAGGCACTAACATGATCAGATCCATTGGAAATTAAGTTTTGAGAGAGGTCCCAGTGAAATATGGGTTCTTGATCCCGGCTATAAGTCTTTCGGAGGTCAGACTATTGAAGTGTGATGCATGAGGCTGTGTTGGGATGCTACAGAGAGAGATCCAAGTCAAGGATGATGGCTAATATATCAGAGGTTTAATTTGTGAAATATTGACCATTGATGTGGTATGCAAGGAATATGATTCCATCCCCTAGTTCCATGCCTTATCATGTATAAGAATCAGGAGAGAGGAGATGCGTAGAGATGATGTGTCATGCTATCGTGGAAGCCAACACATCCCTAATAAGAAGACATGATTATACCTTGTTTTTCAAAGGATCGAGGATGGGCCCCTATGAAGCTCAGGCCTTTGGATGGTCTCCCTTAATTGTCGATCTTTGGATATGAGGGTGGGTAGATCTCCACCATTGATTGAAGGGTATTTCCATAAAAAATTCTAAGTGTGGGGTTACTAGGGGAATCCCATGTGAATAAATACAAGAGGATATATAGACCATATATTGAAGATTATGCAATATTTAATATTATTTGTATATCTAACTGGGTCCCACATGTTCACTTAGCGTGAGAATGAGGAGGTGGATGTTAACAACGAGAAAGTTCAAGGTGTCAATGATATTGGGACTGTTGAATGTCAGATTCTAAGATCCATTGGATTTGGAGGATGGATTCATCAATGTGTATGTTAGGGAATATCAGTTGGGGTGGCATATAACTCTGATGGAGAATAAATTCAATGAAAATGAAAATTTTTGAGTGAATCTGAGCCAATAAATTTGGTGGGCCTGATAGGCCAAGGATTGATGGGCCAAGTGGTAGGTGCCATGCCATTTATATGTCATATGGAAACATGTGACATGGATCCAAGTGGGTGCCACATGGTGATGAGGTCGATTTTGGACAATGAAGGCCTAAGAAACTTTAGAAATCCATAACTTTTGATCCAGAGCTTGGTAATGGTTGTTGGAAATATATTGACGAACAAAATACAATGGTTCCATTGAGAAGAGGCTTTGAGGTGGCTAAGGAGAACCAAAATTTTAACACCCCATCCCTTAAAAGGTACTTAGCAGGTTGGGTGCCTTGAAAAGTGGTATCATATCAGAGTTCAAGCACTAGGACTGGATGGGACAAAGATCGGTAACATGATTGGTATAAAAAGGCAAAGATGATCCTATTAGAAATAGTTTCTCTATGTTAAGAAAAAAAAGGGTTTATTTATCATTTTCATAAGCTCCTTGAGAGGAAGGACTACAGATTGAAATTTTGTTTTAGAATTTCTTATAGCAGAAAAGTTACATACTGATTTGCAACAGAAGAAACATATTGTTTCTTTGTTGGAATGATAGCTACTCCTACAGGAGTGGGAGTATGCTAAAAATCACTAATGGTTGAACCTAAATGTGAATGGTTGAAAATGGAAAAATCCTATTAAGGGTTTTTTAATTCTAGAGAATGAATAAACTGGATGGTTATAATAAGTTTTAAATTTACCTATAAGTATGAGATGATAGAACCCTTACCAATTGAAATTTATATCTAAATAAAAAAATTAAACCCTATTTAGAGGATTGATGGGAACTTGTAAGGCCAATTTACTTGACCTATAATGAATGAAACGTGTTCTTGAGATAATCTATTTAAATAAACGAAGAAAGAGTACTTTGGATTTTTGCTAATACTAATAAAATAGGTAAAGTGATATGGGCATGTGAGAAATTTTATGAGCTCATGGTTGTATTAAAGAAAATATATGTTCCTATTAACCTAAAGGAAAGTCTATGCATATGAATGCAAGCAACATACATATGGAATACATTTTCACTATAGGCATGTGTAAAATTCTTGGTACACAAGGGTATGTTGGAATGCATAAGGAAAAGATTGAGCATGAATATAACATGCATATATAATTATTATAGTATGTTATTAGATGTAAAATGTGGTGTTGTCTTAGATCATATGGCTAGTCATCATCTGATTATAAAAACATAAGTAAAATGTTGATGATGTTGATTTCATACTACCTTATGAGGATAAGGTAGAATGGTTAATGAAATGTTGATTCCGAATATGGTAAAGAAAATGCTTGGGCATTTTCCTATGACCAATGGGTTATATTAACATCCAGAGGTGGATGATATCCATATGGGCATGGATTAGTATACTCAAGTAGCATTGAGAGGAAATATAGAAAAGGATTTCCTTAGTAAAGGTCTGTTGACCAAGAATAGTTTGAGGAATAAAGAGATACTAGGATCATTATCATGTTACCTTAGGTAATTTGGTAATTATCTAGTTAGTGTTTTCTAAATTGTCAAATACTTTGGTTGCAAAAGAGAAAAAGTTGGTTTATTGTCGGTTTATATCATGTAAAGAGGGAAACATAATTATGATTTTATTGGTGAGATTGGTCACGTAAGACTGTAGGATCTCATCAAAATAGGATGATGTAAAAAGGTTCAAGTGACACACAAACACACATGATTAAAAGGAATGGTATGAAGACCTGACTGAGTGGACTATGAGGAAATATGTGTGATTTCTAGTTTTGAGAAATGCCATGGATGCCATGGCTAACCTATGTTGAAGGGTTTTTTTTTTCTTGATTTAATGATAGCTTGAAGGGGGGGGATGTATGCCACTCTTTATATAAGTTAGTGTAAATTGTTGAAAGAATAAATGAGTATGAACACTCTCTTGTCATTATAGAAGGAAATATGATTATTCCTTTGAAGATTGCATGAGAATGATAGTTGTTGGAATACTGAGAAGGAGTGGGAGGTGAATCAATATGATCACTTTTTACCACTTTCAATCACAGTACATACAAACTTCAAATTTATCACTAGTATATAATTTATGATTGCATTCAGTATATAATCAACATATAACCATAAGAAACATCATCACATCAAATAACCACATGCACAGTACACCATAATTTATGTGGAAACCGAAATCGAAACCATGGGATGCTTTCTTATATATCAAATATTACATTTATAGGAAGTACCAACTTCCAAATTCTCCAGCACCAACTAGAAGACGGAAAAACCCCCCTAATTTACAAGAACTATCCTAAAGGAAGTAACAATTCACTGAGTTCTCCAGCACCAATTAGAAGGAGGCTATGAACCCCTGATTTATAGGCAACAACTTGAAGGAAGCATTGACTCCATGAATTCTCTGGCACCAAACAGAAGGAGCTTACAACCCCCTTTACTTGCCCCGTTCTTCCAACCTAAAATATAAGTGTAGACTCCCTGTCACTACCAATGATCAACCTATAATTTCCACTATCACTGATACGTCAACCAACCTTTCACTTCCACACTAACCAACCTATCACTGTCACATCAAACTGTAACCGATGATCAATCAATCATCCAACCTGTCACATCAATATGTGACTTTCACTCTGTCATATCAACCAATCACTATCACTCTATCACTAATATACCATCATCAACCAACTGTAACTAGATCCACTCACATGGATACAAAAACCAACATGTACATCAACCATGTACATAAACTTGTAATATACCATGCATCAACCATGGACCATACCAAGTACATCAACCATCTACCATATAACATACATAAACTATGTATCAAACCTATACCATCCCATGCATCAACCATGTACCATACCATGTACCATATCACATACATCATAATATATCATCAAATAAGTGCCTCAAGCATAACCACTATAGCCACAATACCAAGATACAAATATAGCCAATATGTGCTACTAATCAATGTACCATAAGACCAGTAAGGGGTACCTCAACATGTACCAACATGACCAAGACATGCACCTCATACATTACCACCATATACCAAATGTGTACCTCAACCACATGTACCAAAAACACAAATATGTGTCTCTAGCATATGCCCAAATCACCATACCATGCCTCAAGAATGTACCATATCACCAAGATATATCAATCAAATCATGCATATAAACGCACCTCAGAACCTATAACTGACCTGGTGCTTCATCTCATAGACAAATAGACTGATTTGGGCATCAACAACATGGTACACCGATCCTTCCTTAAATTTGTATTTTCATCGCGGGACCAAGACCAATTGTCTAGCGGGGTCTCACATGACAAGCCCTAGACAAACCATGGGGGTGATTTGTAGGAAACTAGCTCTTTGACCTGTGGGGGTCAACCAAAATAGGGTTTTCTTAGAAAATCCCTCTCTCCTCTATAATCCCAAAAATCCTTCACTTCTCAGTCTTTCGTTGTGTCATATTTCTCTGTCGCAAACTCACTAATAGATATCTTACTAACATTGAAGATATTCAATAGAATGTCTGTGTGAATGTGCTTATGAGTGATTTCTTGAGGTTTATATATACTTTTTCTAAGTAACCTCTTTCGTTAACTTTAGGGCTTCTTGAAATCTCTTGATACAACCACTTTACCCTTTGACTAAATACTTGTAATTGTTTAGGGGCTTCTTAACCATTCTTCCAACTTCATGACCTCATAACTCCTGAACCATGAGGAACCACATGACATACCACCTAGAATTGGGAATTGTATGACGATGACTATTTATATATGAATGTGTTACCTACCATTACATTTTCCTTTATGTATTTATTCCTCAAACAAATTTAGGCTTCATGAACACACCTCTGGGCTTCTTGTAGACTTCTTCAAAGTGTATTCCTGTGAAGGCCATGCTTAGAGCTATGCCATAAGGGGACCACTTTGGATACTTCTCCAAATACACCCATCACATCTATTGACATCAATGACAACCACTACATGTTGACATCAATGAAAACCAATTTTCCAACAATATCCCCCTTTAGCATTGATGGAAACATTCATACTCCAACACTTATACTCTACATGTGACCAATGTTCCTTCGATGTTTCTCTCCTCATGTTTCTCTATCCCTTTGACATCAATGGAAAAGGGTATCTACCCTTGGGTCTACTCCCCATGTATTCATTCTTATAATCTTTCTCTTATGATATTTCTCTTTCTCCCCCTTTGACATCATGGCTAAAATGATAACTCCCCGTGTTTCTATACCTTCTCTAAATGATCTCTTTTTTGAATTCATGCACTCCCCCTATCTTCATGCTTATGATATTTTATTTCATGATCTCTTTCTCTAACGATTTCTCTCCGTTGAATTATCTACATGATGTGGTCTAGATCAGTGTGCGATTTTTGTACATACTCTTCCTTTCCTATCTTTCGGTGCTTCTTGTCCATTAGTGCTTCCTCTTGTAATTCACTGACACATATAAAAATCATTCAAAGTTACTTGACTTAAAATATTCATGGATTTTCAAGTCTACATTAATGAACATACCTTCTTCTAACTATTTCCCTATGAAGATATAGCTTATATTGATGGTTTCTCTTTCCTTGTCTTGATATGCCTTTCACTTATTTCCTTCTTGATTCCATTTGTCTATTGGTTCCACTGATTCCACTAATTCCAATGGTTATTATGATTTCATCCAATTTCATGTATCCATTTAGACTTGTCAAATCTCTCATGAATCCATCTCTATCCATATGTCACAAAATGCCCATGAATCTACTACTCAACTGCATACAATGTTGACCTATCTATGATTACAACATATTCCATGTTTTCAAGTTGTCTTCTCAATTTTGAAAATAATACTGTACATGTATGCAACAATATGTATTGAATATGTCCATGTCTGAAAGCATGCCTAGAATCCTCTATACAATGAATCTTTGCCACTCTAAAACTTCCAGTCCAAAAACTGCAAATACTTCATATTTCTCAAAAGATAGTTCTATGATCTGTAAAGATTTTTCTTATACTCCCCCTCTTCAATATTCATATTTACTAGGATTCTCCAAGACAGATGGACCAGAAAAATACTCGCTATGATGCAGAGTAATATTCCTCTTCATTTGCGGATTCATCATCATCCTCCTTCTTAATTATGATGTCTTCCTATTTTCCTATGGATTCAGCATGATCTTGTACTACTGCAAAACCTCTAAGTACAATATCTAGGACTTGGTCTTCATTCACCTGTTCTTCTTTCTTTTCATTTCTTCTCCAAACCTTCATGTATCTGACATCTTCCTTTTTTTTGTATATTTTTCTTGATCTCATACTATTGCCAATCCTAATAGTATGACTTCTAGGTGTCCTTCATTCATTTTTTATTCCTTTACATGTTCTTGTTTTCTTTTCCAAACATTCTTATATTTGACATCAATGTTCTCTTTCATATAATTATCCATCATGCTTCTACAATCACGAGCTATATGTCCATAGTTATGGCATTTGTAGGATCCAATATTATATGGAGTCACATATGCATTTCATGTTTGAACATTTCTTCCATAAGGTCTGCAATATGCAGGTTTATGTCCAAAGATAGAACAAATAAAACAATGACCATAAAAGAAACATTCATACCCAGGAGTGAAATATCTTCTTTGTGATGCATTCCTTTTGAATACATGCCTTGGATGATCACAATCTTCTCTTTTGTTGTTTCCTTCACAATGATTGAAGTTTCTTTGATACCTAAAAGTGGAGGGTCTTATTTGATATCTATATTATATCTAATATTCTTCTTGAGTTTTCTTTATTTCTGGAATGTTCCTTTTTGAGGGCTCACATTATTCCTTTTTAGTAGGGCCTTTGATGACTTATGCATAACTCTTAGTCTTCTCTTCATTCTTTTTTTCTAGCAGCCAGTAACATTTCTCTTCATCTTTATTTACTGATGTGTGGATATTTCTCTCTCTTTAGTGTTCTTGTTGATCTCGACAACTTTAAGTATTAATGTAACAAATTCTTCTTCGATCTTCTCACATTCGTATTCTTTATTCATCATCTGGATCTTCATAATTTCTTCCTTTCTCTTTACGTCTTAAAGTTGGGTCTTCAAGGAGACAATTTATTCTTCAAGTATTATTTCCTATTGACTGAATTCTTCTTCAAGTTTATTTGATTCCTCAGATCTTTACTTGAGATGGCTAGTCAAAATATTTTATCTCTTCTCTGCTTCCTTTCTTTGTGATACTATTTCTTCTTCCAAAAATTTATTTTCTTCCAACTGACTTGTGCATTCTTCATCAATCCTTCTGGAATATTCTACTTGGAATTTTAGGTTTGTAATAATCTATTAGAATTCTTCAAAGATGGGATTTTGAGACTCCCTTTTTGTATTTATAAATTATTCCTCAAGTGAATTGTTTTTCTCTCTTTATTTAACCATCTTGTCTAAAGAACTAGTTAGGTGTCTCTCATAATCTTCTTCTTTTGAATCCATCTGACCTGCTGAGCTTCTTTCTTCCCATACTAACTCGATATATTCTTCACATTATTTATTCTGATTGGCATGTTTTGGATCTACGGTAGAGTGGGATTTTTTAAAGTATAGATTATGTAGCTTATCCCTAAGTTCTTTGGCTGATGAACATTGGCCCACTTTATATTCTACATAATCACATAATCCTTGCAAGATGAAATCCATTTCCATTTTTTTGTTTCTTTTCAATTCCTTCTTGGTTGTAGTCTTTAGTTTCTTTGAACTGGTGTATCATGTAACAAATAAGTGCCAAACATCATACCCTTCTACCTGTAAAAACACTTTCATCTTTATGTTCCAAATCTCATACATTAGACAAATTTGACCATCAAACCACAATATTCCATTAGCTCCGTATCCATTAACCATGATATACATGATCTACCTTCAAGTGGTTAAACTAATTTCTTGAAGGACCTCCTTTGATACCAATTGTTGGAATACTAAGAGGGNGGGGGGGGTGAATCAATATGAGCACTTATTACCACTTTCAATAATAGTACATATAAACTTCAACTTTATCATCAATATATCATTTATCATTGAATTAAATATATAATGAGCATATAACCATAATCAATATCATCACATCAAATAAACATATCCAAAATACACTAGAATTTATGTGGAAACCCAAATGGGAGAAAACCACGAGATGCTTTCTTATATATCAAAGATTACATTCATAGGAAACACCAAATTCCAAATTCTCCAACACCAACTGGAAGGAGGCATCGACCCCCTAATTTACAAGAACCAACCTAAAGGAAGCACCAACTTCCTAAGTTCTCGACACTAACCAAAAGGAGGTTATGGCCCATTGACTTACAGGAACCAACTTGAAGGAAGCACCAACTACCTGAGTTTTCTGGAACCAACCAGAAGGAGGTTACAACCACCTTTCCATGCCCCATCCTACCACCCTCAAATATAAGTGAAGACTCACTATCACTACCATTACTCAACCTGTAATTGCCACTGATATGTAAACCAAGTTGTCACTTTCAAACCAACCAACCTGTCTCTTTCACATCAACTTGTAATCGATGATCAACCAATCATCCAACCTGTCAAATCAACATGTGATTGTCACTCTATCACATCAACCAATCATTTTCACTCTATCACTGATATACCATCATAAACCAATTGTAACCAAATCCACTCACATGGATACCAAAACCATCATGTACATCAACCATGTAAATAAATCATCAACCATGTACATCAACCTATAGCAACCATGCACATCAACATGCACCATACCATGTACATCGACCTATATGATACCATGAATCAACCATGTGCCATACCAAGTACATCAACTATATACCATATCACATACATCAACCAAATATCAAAACTGTACTATCTCTTGCATCAACCATGTACAATACCATGTACCATATCACGTACATAATAATATATCATTAATAAAGTGCCTCAAGCATAACCAAGATAGCCACAATAGAAAGATACCAATATAACCAATATGTTCTAGGGTACCTAAACATGTACCAACATCATCAAGACATGCACCTCATACATGTACCACCATATACCAAATGTGTACCTCAGCCACATGTACCTAAAACACAAATATGTATCTCTAGAATATGCCCAAATCACTATACCATGCCTCAATCATGTACCATATCACCAAGATATATCAATAAAATCATGCATATAAACATACCTCGGAACTTGTAACTGACCTGGTGCTTCAACTCACAGAGAGACAGACCAAGTTGGGCAATGGGCATCAAAAACATGGTACAAACATCCTTCCTTAACTTTGTCTTGTCATCGTGGGGCCAATACCAATTGTCTACCATGGCATTGTGTGACGAGCCCTAGACAACCCATAGGGGTGCCACATAGGACACTAGTTGTATGACCCATGGGGATCAACCAAACTAGGGTTTTCTCAGAAAATCCCACTCTCCTCTGCAGTCCCAAAACTCCCACACTTCTTACTCCTTATATGCCTCATATTTATCCATCACAAACTCACTAATATATCGCTTACTCACATAGAATATATTTAATAGAATATGTGTGGGAATGTGATTATGAGTGACTTCTTGAGGTGTATATATTATTTTTATTAGTAGCCTCTTTCTTTAACTTTAGGGCTTCTTAAAATTTCCTATTACAACCACTTTACCCTTTGACTAAATACTTGTAACTATTTAGGGGAGTCTTAACCATTCTTTAGGGCTTCCAACTTCATGACTTCATAACTACTCAATCGTGAGGAACCACATGATTTACCACCTACCATTGGAAATGGTCTGACAAGGAATATCGATCTATGAGTGTGTTACCTAGATTTACACTTTCCTTCATGGAATTATTCCTCAAACAACTTTGGGTTTCATGACCACACCTCTAGGTATTCATGTAGACTTCTTCAAAGTGTATTCCCATGAGGGATATTCTTAGAGCTACGCCATAAGAGGACCAATTTGTATACTTTTCCAAATACACCCATCACATATATTGACATTAATGACAACCACTGCTTGTTGACATCAATGACAATAAACTATCCAACAACATAAATGACAACCAATTGTACAACAATTGTGAACAATCATGAGTTAAATAAATTTAAATAAATATACAAATGAGATTGTAAAGTGTGATGGTAGTATACACACACACACTATGATGATACATGTGATTAAGTGCATGAAATAACAATGCAAATGAAATATGATAAAAGAGATGTGCATGTGTGAATGTGAAAATTGAATGCATAATAAGAATGTATGATGATACTTACTTATGGAATATTGGGTAGGAATTTGAAATGATGAAGATGAGGCTAACTAAGGACTGAGATCATTCCAATAAATGATGGATATGAAACAAGGGAGTTGCATGTTGTTACAAATATAGGTGAAGGAACTATGTGAAGACTCTGTTAGGAGAACAAAGCTACAACTATAATGATTGATGGAAAATTTGGCAGTGAGGTGCAAAGCCTATTTATATAAGAATCATGTATTGCATTTTCAAAATATAATGCATGTATGAAAGACATGCAAATGAATGTTGACCAATATGATCTTTGTTTGGTAAATGTGTCGAGTGCACTAGTTCATAATTAATTTGTGAGCCAAAACTTGATGTTGCAATATGTTGATTTCACCCAGGAAAGGTCAATATGAACTTGAGAGAGACTAATCAAGGAAGAGATCAAGAATATCCCAAAAGGGGAGGAGTTGCATAAGAAATAAATGAGAAAAGGGAGGAACACTTTCCTCACTTTAAAACTCTGAATCATGAGACAAAGTCGTATTCTCTAAAAGAACAACTGTGAAATCCAAGGAAAACAAAATTAATAAATATGTTTAAATGAATGAGCTTTGTTAAGCTATGTTGTGAAAAGGAAGTGAGATATTGGTAATAGTTCAGTTAAGTTGAAAGTTCCATGATTGTGCAAAGGATTTGGAAGGAGGTAAAAATCCCTTGTCTCCTTTCTTGTTGTTTATTGTGTTTCTCTAGGATGATAAAATTGAGATGTTGTTATGTGTGAATGATTTCAACATGAGAATGATGATAACTATATAACTGCAGAAACAAAATAAATCTTAATGTTGTTTTCACTCCTTAAAACCTTGAGGGAAATGTAATAGAGTGCATATAGATATGTTAGAACATATCTGGGAATTTTTTAGCGACTTAAATGATATGGTACATGCATTTTTATTTAATATGATAACTAGTATAATTGTGAATGTGATTATGCATGTTATTTGTAGGAAATGATTGGATCTGTTGAGGAAGGATAACTTCCAATGGTGGACAACCTCAGGTAGAGTATAAATTCAAGAAGGATGCTGATAGAAAATATTGATGAAGGGACATTGAGAGTACCCATGAAGAACCATTGATGAGGTAATATGAGAGAGAGTGCTTCCAGCCAAAACATGTATAAAGATTTCATGCCTAGGTGACATGAGAATTGGAATGGATTGGGTAAGAATCCCTTCTGAAATATTTTATATCTTGATGATATGCATGTGAATTTAATTCGTTGTTGTATTTCAATGAAACCCATGAAGGGTAAGGTTCAAGAAAAGAATCTAAATTATAGAGAGAAGGACCTCTAGCAGTCAAGGATGATTGATATCATTCCAAGAAATGATGGATATGCAACAAGGGAGTTGCATGCTGAGATAAATCTAGGTGAAGGAACTGTGTGAAGACTCTGTCAAGAGAACAAAGATACAACTACAATGATTGCTGGAAAATTAAGAAGTGAGATGCAAAGCCTATTTATATAAGAATCATGGATTTCATTTTAAAATATATAATGCATGTATGAAAGACATGCAAATGAATGTTTACCAATATGATCTTTGTTTGGTAAATTTTCCGAGTGCACTAGTTCATAATTAATTTGTGAACCAAACCTTGATGTTGTAATACGTTGATTTCATCTAGGAAAGGTCAAGATGAACTTGACCAAGACTGTTCAAGGAAGAGAGAAAGAATATCCCAAAAGGGGAGGAGTTGTATAAGCAATAAATGAGAAAAGTTAGGAACACTTTCCTCACTTTAAAACTATGAATCATGAGACAAAGGAGGGAAAAATACCTTGTCTCCTTTCTTGTTGTTTAATGTGTTTCTATAGGATGATAAAATTGAGATGTTGTTATGTGTGAATGATTTTAACATGAGAATGATGATAACTATATAACTGCAGAAACAAAATAAATCTTAATGTTGTTTTCACTCATTAAAACCTTGAGGGAAATGTAATAGAGTGCATATAGATATGTTAGAACATATATGGGGATTTTTTACCGATTTAAATGCTATGGTACATGCATTTTTATTTAATATGATAATTGGTATAATTGTGAATGTGATGATGCATGTTATATGTAGGAAAGGCTTCGAGTTGTTGAGGAAGGATAGCTTCCAATGGTGGATAACCTCAGGTAGAGTATAAATACAAGAAGGTCGCTGATAAAAAAGATTGATGAAGGGACTTTGGGAGTCCCCATAAAGCACCATTGATAAGTTAATATGAGAGAGAGTTCTTGCAGCCAAAACATGTATAAATATTTCATGCCCAGATGACATGAGAATTGGAAGGGATTCGGTAAGAATCCCTTCTGAAATATTTTATATCTTGATGATATGCATGTGAATTTAATTGGTTGTTGTATCTCAATGACACCCAAGAAGGGTAAGGTTCAAGAAAAGAATCTAAATTATAGAGAGGAGGACCTCTAGTAGTCAAGGATGATTTATATCCTTGCAAGAAAAATTATGAACAAAGTATCATGAATACATTGACCAATCGAGAATGATTGGGAAAAAAAATGTCCATAAGTAGCACGTTGATTGACTGCATTGAGGAGATGAATGTTGAATGAAAGAGAGAATGTATAGGATTTCCCATTATGGAAGAAGGAMATTCTAATATTATACCAAACTTGTAGAATGGTAAAGAGAAAATTTGGTGGCCATGAGGATTATCACCCTGGTTACCCATTAGAAAGGAATAATTAAATGCATTCATATGCAATTTTGATTTCATAACATACAATTCTGATTTGAGGTTGTGATCAGTTCAAAGCAAGGAAAAATWGTCCTTCTATAACAATGAATGTGGATAGATAATCCATGACGTGAGGAATTGGTTGAGCTCGAACACACAATGGTAAAGTGTCTAATATAAAATGTGGTAACCTGAAATAAATGAAAGGATGCATTATGTATAGATGTGGGAATGGACACTGTCACAATAGATAAACCCACTTAATTATTGATTGCATTTTTAAAAGATTGGATGATGAAATGAAGCATGTGTAAGGAATGACATTTCCTTTTGTTTTATATCCTTGAATAGATGAATGTGATGCAATTGTTAGTATGCACAAATTTTGAAATTGTTTGGAAGCCACTACGCAAGTGTGCAATGAAAATATAATGTGCATGAGAATGAACAAATTGTTTGGCTATGTGAAGAATGAATTACAAGAAGAAGGGTCTTGGATATGGAAGTAATGTAATCCCATGAGGAAGAACAATGTATGTTGGTTTTAAAAGAGCCAAATGTCCTAGGGAAAGAAGTCTTAGGCTTGTGGAATTTGGTTCCTATATGGAACAGATCTAAAAATGGAAAAATAAAATGGAAATATGTGGGTGGAATATTTCAAATAAATTATTGATTGAAATTGATGATGGTGTCTCACAAAATTAAGTGTATGCATGTGATATACGTGAGATTGCAGATATTCCTTGAAGGGACAAATGATGACTGTCAATATGGAAATCATGGAAAAATTCTATTGTTGTGCCAATAGAACCCTATGATATGACATGATCACCATAGAGAATGTTGTTTTGTGGTTACACAAGTTGGAGGAATTCCTTGGTGGAGAAAGCGAGAGGGATGCCTCAACTATAAGACTTGGTGAAGTCTTTAAAGCTCTTCTTGTGCTAGAAATCCTTGGTAGGAAAGATGGATATCCCAGGGGACTGTATATAAGAGAAGGGGATGCCTAAGCTTGATATTGGAAGGTGAGTGACTGCAAGGAAGAGGATACTTTGATAAATCTTGTAATCTGTTGACTGGGATCATGAGCATAGTGGGTATGTCAAGGAAAAACAGTGATCTAAGTAAATGTGACAACCATATGGATGTAGATCCATGAACTACATAGATAAGTATTGTGCTCATATGAAAATTTCCTCTTGAACTATGAATAGAAATAACATATTTTTGCATAAAATTGGGATTAATATGTTTGTTGTAGGTATGTGCTAAATGCCAAGAGTCTAGGAAAGGACCATAGAAAGAAGAGGGACAACATTGCTAAAACAACCAAAAAAAATGGGATAATGGCTAGTGTTGTTGAGATGAAAAGAACACTGAGGATGATGTTCCTTTAAGGGTAATGTGATTGCAAGACCCTTGTTTTCCCAAGTATGTAATTAATCATGTTTAATGATTTCCATG
This sequence comes from Picea mariana, assembly GCA_032191745.1. Lineage (NCBI taxonomy): Eukaryota > Viridiplantae > Streptophyta > Pinopsida > Pinales > Pinaceae > Picea > Picea mariana. The sequence continues at coordinate 121,957 of JASDQU010735676.1, forward strand.
CCATGGAAATAAAAACATTATGATAGTATTAATGTTTAATTGGAAAATTCCAACCAACTGACTGATGGGTGAAGCCTTAAAAGTACTATGATACCACTAGAGGAATAAGAGGAGATTCTATTAGACTAAAGGAAACCAAGCCTCCTTACTGAAAAATTAATTTGGAAATATTCAATTATTTCTCTTAACTTTGATTTCAAGAAAAAATTAGTTAATGAGGGAGGAATGGTGATTGAGAAACCAACCACCCTTAATGAATGGAAGTATGTAGGGATTCTTGAGGTGATAGAAAGATATCAATTATATGACAACATGAGATATCTCCATGATTCCCCATGATTGACCCACGGGTTTCCTTTTGACATAAGAAAGAGGACACATCGAGAACCTTCCTAAGGGATGCGTACAAGAGAAGCACACGACTGCAGACACAAAGGGGGAAGGATAGAGATATACCAGATAATAATTTTGGGGTTGATAAGGAAGAAGGAAAGAGGGAGCCCATGTATGGACATGGATACGTGAGTCTGAGAGGAAGAATCTAGTTACAGGACTCATCAGAGAGTCTAGGAACCTAAACTAAGATAAAAGACTGCGAGATTGATGTTGTAAGGATTTTGATAAACCTCGAAGAGGCCTCAGCTAGGAGGGGTAAGGAATTCACTACCAATGGTGGTGTGAAGGAGAGTGACCTTCACATGCCAATCTTCCTGAAGGCTGAGAACCCTTTGAGTGAAATATATGCTATCTATTTCAACATTAAATTTTCAACCCAGGGATCATAAGATTCGAGGTGCTAGCACTGTATATGCAGGTCTAGAGATCTAATCTAGCATAGTCTATCCTAATCTAATATAATGTCGACAAACTCAAATAATAAAGAGAATCAAATAACTAGAACAACTTGTCACCTAAGGTAGAAAACCGATATCGAGTGATCATATCTCATGAGTCAAGTCATTAATCTGTTCATTGGTGATTTAAAGCTATTGGAAAATTTAAGATGTGAGAAAACTAAGGTGCGTAAATCAGTACAAGGTAAAAATCGAAAATTGGTACCGGAATGAGGTGTGGAAAGTGAATTGAGCAAGAAAAAGAGTAATCTATCCTAAGGATTAACATCATGCTTTCAATTTACAATTCATTGATTACAAAATAATCTACTGAAAAATTTTCCATTAAGGGAATGCCAATACACTAAACACATGTTCTTGTAACCAAATTAAATCTATGAACTAATCACTCAAAATGATTCAAAATTGAAAAAAATGTTGTCATACTTAAAATGGAAATGTCACAATAGAGATGTAATGATTGCACGGTCCTGTCAGAGTTAACTTAAAAAAAAATATAATGGATTATGAACAATTGATATGCACAATTTTTAAATGATCAACCTACAAAGGAGATACACACACTTTAAAACACAGTTTCTGTAATAAAAAAGGAAAATATACATACCTGGAACATAGTTAAGTAAGCATAGTCTAAGTAATTGAAGGAGAGTATATATATATTCAACACAAATAAAAGAAAGACATCTATAATTGAAACACAGTACAAATGAGTAACCTGCAAAAGAGAAGTTATTTAAATATGAATATATAGTAAGATAAAAGCACATGGACTACTGGTGGGCCTCCCAAGTAGTCGTGGTACTCCAACTTATAAAACAAACACAATTTTGAGCACATGAACTCAGATTTTATTAAAATAAAATAAAAATAATATCGATACATTTTAACAATGTACACCAATTATCTCATCATGGTAATCCCCTTTTGTGTTATGTGGCTTTAGATATATATAGATTCTGAGAGGTCGACCACTGAAAGGGTTGAATCTCTCTCAAAACTAGAAAATTATTTAGTTGTTCTATTAATAGGAAACGAGTTTTAAAATCGTATCTCAAATATAGGATCTATATTTAACTGTCTCAATCGAAATACAATAGGAGCCATAACAAGACGGTGATAATGGGTAAAAAACTCATGTTGTAGTTTTTCCCGAAAATGAACGCAAGTATGCTAACAACCAAATTCGTTGCTCCGAGTTTTGTAATAAGGAATAGATGGAGGTCCATATATTTCTGTTGAGCATTCAAGCTATGGGATGAAGGGTCGGATCATGCATTTTTCCTGTTTAATCAAAATAACAAGGCGTCAAATGATTATACCCAATTAATTAAATGTAATCTTAACATTAAACCATCAAAATAAATACAAAACGTACCTCATTCGCATCCCATAGAAAAATGATGAAAGGAACCTAATAACAAGCCCAAAAAGGATGAAGGAGATACAAAATGCATGATTTTCATATAAAAATAGAGGTTTGGAACATATAAAAAGTAGGCAAAATGTGGGGTCATCAGAACCTGAGATAGATTCCCTCATGGTATCATGGCTTGACATGGGGGTGGCTTGCTGCCGAAGTTACAAAACAAGCAAATCCTATGGTTGGGTGGAAATGCATACACCCATAGTCAATTGGATGGATACAACCTATGAACATATAATTATTCTTATACCTTGGGAATTGAGTACAATTAAGGGTTGGTGCATGTAATTGTATACATGGAGGTGTAAGCTTGTTTGATGAGTAGACCAATTGTTTATTTGCATGTCTGTGTATTTGAGTAATGTTGGAATTGTATGAATCACTATATCCTATGAATGATTTACTGGATCGATATTCTTGTATAACTAAAATGAATCCTTGTAGTATATGCAAGTTCTCATGCTATAAAATGTGTATTTGGCATGCTTGTGTAACTAACAGGGTTGTATGGATTACATATGTTTGTTATCACCATTAATCCAATGGATTCATGTATCCCAATAGGCATGGTAATGTAGGGTGTAACCCTATCAAGATGAAAACCTTCAAATGGAGATCTTGTGAGATATGAACCTCCTTTAGAAGGACGGTGGCATAAGTTCCTTGGAATTTGGAAAGGTATTTACATATTTGAAGAGAATTAGTCCATGTGAAACCTCTATCTTGAAGTGGAAAGTCTACAGGATATGTAAATATTCCCTCAAGAGATGAATATGAATACATCATAGTTTTTTGGAGCAAAGTGAGAATTTCGAAGGTCTCGTAAAACCTTGAGAAGTGACCTAAAAAAATCCCTGGGAAGTGAAGTCCTAATTCTGGTTTTTGATTGAAGCCAAACCTTTGAAAAACCCTAAAAAAAATGGCTAAGTCCAAGATTAGACTGTTTTCCTACAAAAATCCCAAGCTTTGGGTTGGAATGAATCACAATAGTTGATTCAACATAGTGATTATATCCCATTAGTTCATCGAAGCGTGAAATCATCGASGTTCCTCACATTAAATGACTTGCATGAAGTGTCGAAGATGAAAAATACCCAAGGCCATCGATAACCATTGATCCATTAAAGAGTAGATTTGGAGAGATCTAGACCATTAGATCAATCATGGTGAGTATTGTTAGAGTTTCATGGTCGGAGTAACCTTGCATTCTCGAATTTGAGGCACTTTGATGGGGAAGAATTTGAGAATCAATCTGGATCATAGATTAGAGAATAGTTGCGAAGTAACCCCATACATAGATCATTATGGGTCCCACTTAAGTAAGGCTAAGAGGGAGAGTGACATCATGCTGACAAGGAGTGTTATCTTTTCCAGAAGATGACACATGCTATCCTTTAACTTGTAGAAAGGACAAAGTGTGAGCCTGTATCAATTTTAATTATGGGGAAATGTACCTTAATCCTATCCCTCATATCTATAGGTTTATATATCTCGACCATTCATTAAAGGGGTGATAGTCAGAGTGAGTTGTGGTCATGGAGGAGATGTACTCCGATGAGAGGTACTCAGAGGAATGATCTAGATCGTTGATCGGTGTGTGGGAACAATGTAATGATAGTCGTCAATCTATCCTAAATCCCACATGTCAAGTAAGAAAGGGTTAAAGTAATGGAAATTAATTGTCATGCATGTTAGAGGCACCAAAACGATTAAAACCGTTGGAAGTTAAGTTCTGAGATCAGTCATGGTGAAATTTGGACCATTGATATCGAATATAAGCCTATCAGAGGTTAGATTGTCAGAGGGTGATATGCAAGGCTATGTTGGTATTCTATCGAGAGAGATATGATTCAACGATGGTCGTTGATCTATCGAATTTTTTTTTGGTAAAATATTGAATGTTGATGTTGTTTACGAGGA
>JASDQU010735676.1:129933-143528 GCA_032191745.1 Picea mariana
AGAGAAGAATCCCTAATCGACAAGGACTCTGATGTTTTCGACACATAGATAACAATCTCTCCCATTTCTATGTCTAAATCGAATTTGTTAGACAATGTTGGTAAACGAATCCCTTTCCTCGGAATGTCTCAAGACTCCATTATCCCTTATGTAGTAGAAGTATTATTTCCTTTCCCTGAGTTCGTAAGCTGTTGTGCTAAGAAATATTCATAGGACGAAAGAGTCATTTTGAATAAATTAGGGTCAGAGGTTTTGTGTGAAATAGACAACCCGTCACTCTGACATACCCTCAGTGTATCAGTGTCCTCCTCCATAGCGTCAGAGCCCTCTGATGAAGAGAAGATGATCACAGTTTATAGAGAATGACCTCCAGAAGTAAAAACCCTATTTCTACAAACCATTGTCAAACCTGAACACCACTCAAAAATTCTATCATTACCTCTCAATGTGAACGTTATGATCATTGAGGTCCAGTGGGCGTGTTCCCTGCTTAGCCAAATTTTAGGGTTCGATAACGACATGTTCATAGTAGAAGTCATGTTAGGTTTCTTGTTAACCTTTTTTGTTTCAGAGTCACGTCAGTCAGTCTGTATTAGTTTTGACGGATTCATTGTTGATAATATGCATCGACAACTAGTAAACTTCAATTCATTGAGACACTTTAGATACTATACGCACTTGTTGAGGATGTTCCTGGAATCGAACAAGACCGAATTCCTTGAAACCTCTTTCATATCAATTGAATGTAAAAGGATAACCATGCTTATTTTCCTCAATAAGATCATGTCCAGGGTGTACATTCTTATCTATAGCTCAGAATTGCCAAGGGTTCTGAAAGAAATGAAAAGTTTTTTACAACCAAATCCAGAGAGAAGAGTAGGAGATTGGATGTTGTTCATAAAATCTACTGTGATATGGGTGTATGGATATCAAGAAGGACCTTATCTTTTACTAGTCTTTTTGAATCCTAGAATTTTTGCCTTAGAGTTCATCAAACAAAGGATCATTTCAGAAACAAAGCACTTTTTGAAAGCACACAAGGCATTTAACCTAAAATTTCCTTTCATAGTTGGACCCTTTGTGGTAAAAAACAAATCCTATTTACCTCAGATCCAAGCCAAATTCAATGAATTTGGGTTTACACAATTGCAAGGAAGGAAATATTACCCACATCATATCATATCAAAGAGAAGGTTGATGAGAAAATTGCACCCCTATGAGCATGATCATGTTGAAGGATTTGACGCACTGGCTAATCTGGAAACATGTACAGATATGGAGGTCACTTTKCAACATGATCGAATAAAATTGGCAAAKATTGCTCCTCAGTAGGCCCAAACACAKAAAGATTCTCCAATATTGATTGTTAAAGCCCCAAAGTTGAGTGTTTATAATAAGAGGAACAATTCAGAGGCCCTAGGTGGTGGTAGTCAGCAGGATATTCAAAACAAGATGAAAATTACAMCACCCTCTCAAGTGGTTAACCTAGAAGAAGAAGAACCTAAAGAGAAAACAAGCATGGAGATGGTGGAAGGTGCAAGMAAGASCGAAGAAGTTGTTACAGGAAGCATGCCACAAAGTAAAAGCATCGCAAGGGTTTTCAACAACAAGAAGCACATATTTAGCAAGACACCTTGGGTAGTATATCAATCCAAAGAAGATTTGATGAACCAGTATGTTGTAAAAGGATGTATGGCCAACAGTGAGATAAGAGACCTGTTTCCTGAAGTAGAGAATCTCTCCCAGCACAAGACGTCCTTGTTTTTAGTTAGATATGTAGAAAGAAAGTTGTTTAACATAGCAATAGCAGATGATGATAAAGTGTTTGAAATCAAGATGCACTATGAGAATATTGGTGTCCCAGATAAAGTAAAGTTTCACAGAAATTCCAGTGACATGCTATACTCAGACTATTTAATCTTAAGTTTGAAAGTTTCAAGATAGAAAACAAATGCACTCAAACCAGATAGACAATTAAAATAGGAGAAAGCATACAACAAAGCCTCATAGACACAGGTCAAAATATTGGAGCCTGAATGCCCTTAAGGAGTAAAGTCTTCCTTAGATGAGAAAGACAAGATAATCTAGGGTATGAATAAGAAGCTAAAGATGTCCCCTACTGAACATCCATAGGCAGTAGAACTAGCTTCCCTTGAGCAAGAGAAAGAAGCATTCAGACAAGAAGCACTAAATTACAAACCTAAAGTGTTGCAGCTGGAAAAGGAGAAAGAGAATTGGCTACAGGGACAAGTAGCAACATCAGATATGGCTATCATTGTACCTATTAATGCATAAGCTGGGTCGATCATTGATCGATTGGTCCAAGACATGTCCCAAGTGAGTCTATAGATAGGGGAAATCAAAAACCTTAAGGAAGCCTTGGAAAAGCTGAAACAAGAGATGAAAACAAAAGATGAAAGGATGGCTCCACTCCAAAGGGACAATCAATATTTGCAAGAGAGAGTAAGAAAGTTGAGGATAAGGTCAAAAGGTAAAACATTGTTACAAGGATCTAAACATGTGATCTGGGATGCTATTGCTGCAGAGGCCACTAAGTTCTAATTTTATCTTATTTTTATAAATGACAAAGACAACGTGGCTACCATGGCTTGAAGCAGGTGTACTGTTGTCAATGAAACATTAAATAAGAAACCTTCAAAATGGGCCAATAATACTATTGATTTTTTGAATTATGTGCCCACTACTGACCTTCAGACTACTGGGGTAAAGGACAGAACTGATTTGATCATCTGGGCTAGGAGAATCATCACCAAGCACAACTTTCTCAAATAGGTTCAGAAAAAAGCTATGCAAATGGAGCACAGTATACAGGAGTTTAAAGACACATTTGAACAATTATTTTTCAAGGGCCTCCCACCATTTTTGGGATGGAAAAGGTTCATTATACAATCAAGAAGACTACAATTCTCTTCTCATTGAGTGTAGGATGGACCACTCTACATTTGAAGATATGGAGGAAAGTCTGAAAGGCCCAACTCTGGTAGAGTATTTGGGTACAAACTTTGAAATTTTGAATCAATTTAAAACAATGAAGATTGGCTTGCCAATTATGTCCTATGCCATGTGCATTGACCTAGAGATTCTGATTAATGAGATGATGGACTACGAGATTCCTTTTGACTCACAATGGAAGGAAATCGTGTGGATGGGCAAGACGAAATGCATTTTTCTTGGGACCAGTAAGTGACCTCCAGGTGTCACCAAGCCAACAAGTTCGATAGAATATCAGGATAAGCCAGATGGCGTAAAGGAAGCTGAGCAGTTAGAGAAATCCATTTTTATTTTTGAAACGTCTTTTGAGTAATCATTGTAAATCAATTCATATACCAAGACTGTCATTTGAAATTACTATTATTAGTTTTAGAAGCTAAAATGTTTTGGTTTCAACCATTGTAATTGAATTGTATAAATGTTGGGGCATTTGAATATATATGCAGAATCTTTTGAAGTCTCTATGAAAAGATTCTAATTGGTGGTGATATGAGTTTTGTCTTCTTTCATCGTTTGTATTTCTTGTGATCCTTTATTCCATTTACACTCTCTTTTGTTTACATTGGATTGTTAAAATCCCAGAATTCATCTTGTGATGTTCTTGGTTTAAGCAATTTAAATTGTGTGATTGTCTTCTTAACTAATTCAGAATTCATTTTACTAATGCTCTGATGCAGTTATTTGTTCTCTTTATCTTCCTACACTCTATTTAATTTCAATAATAACTCAAATTCATCACCTCATTTATCCTTTATCCTCTAGAGAGTTCTATTGGTTGATCATTGTTTTCATTCAATTTCATAATTTTGACTCCATAGCCTTGAGTGTTCCCCCCCTTCATTGCTAGAAACTTCGTTAAAAACCACAAAAAAAACCAAATATAGCCACCGATTTCCATAGATATATCAAGTGACATGAGAGAGCCCTCTCTGAGTTGAGAAGGCTAGTGCCTCATCTCTAAATTTGGTTGAAATAGTTACCTCTATCATTTGTCTATCAGTCGGACAAAATGTATAGAGTGCTAACACATTAGAATTTCTAAGTGTGGGGTTTCTAGGGGACTCCAATAAAAATAAAGTCAAGAAGATATTTGGCTCATATATTGGTGAGTAGGAGATATTTAATCTCAGCCATATATCTACATGGGTCCCACCTGTTCACTTAGCATGAGAATGAGGTGTTGGATTTAACCACTAATCAAGTTCAAGGTGTCAATGTGATCGTGACTATTGAATGTCAGATTCTGGGAGTCATCATAGTTGGAGGATGTATCCATCAGAGTGTATGTCTTCATGGCATATCATTTAGGGTGTCATATAACTTCAACAGAGAATAACTCTAATGATGATGAAAATCTTTGAGTGAATCCGAGTCATAGAATTTCGTGGGATCAATAGGTGAAGGACCGATGGGTCAAGTGGTAGGCTCCATGTCATTTCCATCTCATATGGACATAGGTGACATGGAGCCAAGTGGGTTCCATGTGGAGATGAGGTTGCTTTTGGCCAATGAAGGACTAAGAAATTTTAGAAGGCCATAACGTTTGATTCAGAGCTCGGTTTTGAGCATGGTAATAATCGTTGGAAATATCTTGAAAAGTAGAATACAATGGTTCCCTAGAGAAGAGGCTTTGGTGTGGTTAAGGAGAAATTAAATTTTAATGCTCCATCCCTTAGAAGGTACTTAGGGGGTTGAGTTTATTACAATTTCTATGTTTGTAGATATATGATCATTGATCCACATTCTTTGATCAATGTTAGTACATATATGCCCATCCTTAGTTTCCCTTGTTTTTATTTTCTTCCTAAACTTTATTTACTTAGTTTATTTTCCTTTCGAATGCAAGTTGTGGATCAAGATAGCAACAAATTTCTAGGTCCGTAGATCTGCAAGCTCGTGTATCTATACTTAGTAATTTTTCATTTGTTTAATCCCAACACTTATTTTTTTTTCAAGCAATGCGACAGTCTCGTTGTAGGAGACCAACATGTTCATGTCTCACAATTCCCCATGCTATGTGTCCCACAATCGCGCAATAATCAAAATGACCCATCTACCTTCGCATCCTCCAAATTGCGCCCTTTACCATTTTCATACTTAGTGATTTCTTTGAATGTGCATGTGAGACAGATGTCTCTTCCACTTACATTTTTTTCCCCATACTTCTATCCTGCAACCTGCAGTCCCACATTCTACAAAATAATGCTCTCACTTTTTCAACCCACATAATGACCTTCTCCCATACTTAGTCTATTATCTTATTTTGGATGCAAGAGCGATTTCCTTTCACCTTTTTTATTCCCATGTACTATGTTCCACATCCCTCAATCTCACATTCACCATATTGCATTCTCCATTCCACTTTTCGCACTTCCATAATTAACCATTGTCCATATTCCATGACATCATAACACCATTTCGTGACTACATTAATTTCCCCCACCACATTAGCTGCCACTTGTGTGAACATAATTCCATTAGTAAAGTGGTGAAGATTTCATAAATCCTTGTAATAAATTCTAAATCTTGTTGTGTAGGCTTAAAACTTTGAAATAAGAGATATGGTGGTTAATAATAAAGGAAATACATGGTCAATTAAATAAAGGAATAGTATTCCATGCTATAAAACATTATTAAAACATTATATAGATAGTAGCACCACCTATTGTTAAGAATAGAAAGCAGTGTACATAATTTCAAGTAGGAGAAAAGAGTTGTGTTGTGGAGACATGATCAATACTCTTGGATGTGAATACCATGAGTTCTAGTGGTCGTGGGATTACATGTACTACAAATCCCTCCCTCTCGCTAAGAAGAAAACAAACCGGGTTTGGACCTCAGGCATAACTCTAGTTGGTTGTGTTCTGGAGGTTACAATTTTCAATGAGCTAGTTCTTTGGTGTGTAGATAAACTTGATTCAGAAAGAATAATAATTTAGGTTCAAGGGTAGCAACCTATCTCCTTGGCTCCTTCAATTTTCAAAAGAATACTATGACTCTCAAATCCCACCATGTATTTCAAAGGTGAATAAGTCAGTGCATTCCTCAAGGAACACAGAGGAGGAGGAGAGCTCTTTGAAGGATACTTGATTGACCCAAGAGCTGATACCAATACTGCTAAGATTGAGTTAAGTTCCTTAAAGTACCCCTACAAGGAATTTTCCTGATTTTTTACCTAGATAATTGGTTTGAAATCAATGGCCTCTGTGCCAAAAAATTTCATCTACATTCTCCACTTAGTTGTGCATGAAGACACCCTTATTGATTGGGGTTGTCTTATTTCCAATGAAATTTCATTTCAATTAGGTGGTTTGAAAAAGACTTGAAAATTATACATGATGTATTATTTGATTTTTTCCATAGCTTACTTCCATGTTTTGAAAGGCTTTCTGAGGGAAAGAAGTGTTGAACTCAAGGTGTTATACATCATTTTTTCACCCTTTTCTAATTGTCGTAAAGCGTCTCACTTCACTTTGCTAAGTGTTGCAAGTGTCACACTAACTTCGGTGAAGTTAGTGTCACAAATTCCATGGTCCATTATACTAAGTGTCATATATTATTTGTAACAATTTTCATAAGTGTCTCCACCTCAACACCATCCATGAATGATCCATTACATCCCCTTGAGCATCAAGAATAAGAAGTCATCTTTAAACCTTGACAATTTGACCTTTTTCACTCAGTCTTGGCTCTATTTTACCATGGACGCCCCATTTCCATGCAGGGGGGAATCCATACTCCTTTTATAATGAAAGGGGTCATATTGGACTCCATGTACACCACTCTGGGGGAGTGTCCATGCAAATTTGGTCAAATCCCATCAATCTAGAAGAAATCTTCGAGCAAATTATGGATGGTTCTGGGTTTGTTTTCTTGTTTGCATCAAGACATGATTTGAGCCTCTTCCATCCTATCTTGGAGAAACAACAACCATGGAGATAACTCAAATCCTAACCTAATCCAGTTTATTCCCAACTACACTCTTGGTTTATCCTAGTGGCTAGCCCTTTCTACATCTATATAACGGGGCCATTTTAGAGTGAGGGGGGATGGAAAGGAAAGCATACCAAACCTATTATCTTGTGAAAGAGAGCCAAACCTTTGTGAATAATTTGATTTGGATTCATGTTCAAGGGTTGAAGAAAGGATGTTGAAGGATTGCACCAACACCATGAGGTTGTAAGCTTCATGCTTTCATTAATATAATAACTTGGCCTATTTCTCTTATACTTATTATTATTACTCTCTCATTCATTTATTGTTTATTTTATCGCCTTGTCTAAGTTATCAATAGATAGGGTTGCTATTATTCAATCATAGATAGTAGTAGGTGAAGGTTCCTTTGTTATTGCAGGTTTGATTTCATGAGGGAGTTGCATGGATTGGACCTCAACCATTGGAGTAGTGAGGAAAAATGTTAGAAACTAGGTACACATACCTCTTATCCTTCTCTCTCAACCCTCCCCCAAAAAAATAGAATAGTTTGTTAGGAGGATGTTAGTTTCCATTTGTTAGAGGTTGTCTCACTTGTTGGAAACCCAAGTGAGGGGAACTCAACCTATCCGTAGGGGGATAGTTCTCAGCATAATAAATTGGTGACTTTGTTGGGGATAAAAAATGGTTATTCTTAGGTTTATATCCATTTGAATACTTTGAATTTTTCTACACCTTGATTATTTTTGTTTGGCACCCTTATGCTCATCAAAACCCTGACTTTTTCTAAGAAATTATGTCAAATTTGAGCCTACAGGACCTCTGTAGAGTGTCCATTACCCCTTTTTACCCCCCTGTATAACTACCACAAAGCATTCTGGACACCTACTGATAGACCATTAGGGAACATCCATCACCCCTTGGATGCCCTATCTACCTTTCACGGGGAGCGTCCTGCTGTAAAAATTCATTTTATAAGCCCTCTTCTCTGCTTTTTTCTCATATTTTTCTCAGTTCTTCCTGTGACTATTTAAGGTTCTTTATTGAGTATTTGTGATAAGTTCGAAATGTTTATATGATTGTGATCATCTATGTTATTAATAGATTTTGGTTTCTTCTTTCTCATCCTCTTTTCAGTCCACTTGTGTGCTTGAATATTTCCTAGTCTTTTAGCCCAAAAACTCCTTGCTTGTTTTTGAATGTGCTTGACTGAGAACTTCACATTATCAATCATTTTAATTTCCTTATTTTGATTTTTCATTGGTTTATTGGTTGTGAGCCATTCAATATTCATTTAAACATCTCTCTTTTTTGGATGATTAGGACTCTCTCATTCGTCGCAACCCTGTTTCTTGTTGCTCATGTTTTAAGGATGTTTTGTGAGTGTTTGTCTTCATTCTCCTTTGTATTTTTAAGTTGTTGATTGAACGGGTTGTCTCACACTTGTTGTATTTCACTTCTCACCTTTTTAAGTGAACTTTGTTTGATTATTTTTTCTTCTCATATTTCTTTGTGTCGAACATAGACCTCTTTCATCTCTCTTGAAAGTTAAGAAGCGAAAAAATATGCATATCTCCTTTCGTACATTATCAAATGAAGTTTTTTAATGAATTCCTTAGGAATTTGTTTTGGTATACATTTGGAAGAAGAGTTAGTTTTGCATCTTCATTTTGGTTTTCAGACACATTTTCCTGTTTTTTTGGCATCATCTTAATCCTTGAAATTGAATGTTGCATAGTTTTGAGTTCTTTCTTGTGATAAGAAGATTAGAACTCTTCTCCTTCCCTTACATAGAATTCATAAAAAATAACACATCGGATCTCATTCTTTTGCATCCTATTGGAGTCAAGTCTCTCACACATCATTAGTTTCATCTCTATGAACCGTTTGAGTAAAAATCCACTAAAATAAACCACACACTAATAAAATCAACTAGAACACTTTTTGGTAAAGTGATTAAATCGTCCAAGACTACTAAAAAAATTGTAGAACACTAGAGAGTGTACAAATCCAGCTTTCATATAAGCATAGTTGGGAACCCCCTCTCACACAGGGGATGAACATGAGGTCGCGTGTGAAAGAGAAGAAAATATTTCACCTTCAAAGCTTGACCAATTGTAGGAAACAAAGCATATATTAGGGGTTTTTCTTGAGAAACCATTAGTTTCATTTGGTATCAGTGCTTTATAAATCCCGAATCCATTTGGGGTCCTCAAGATTCTTACCAATCCACTTGTCTTCAGTTATGTTTAAGAGTTTTGGACTTTGATATCCTGCCCATATGTTCAGTCCCAAATTTTAATTTTACTTGTCGAGAGGTTGATTGTAGGTTGGTATCCTTAGTGTCCTTTCCTAGGTATCTACAGAGGTGACTGTGGGGGGGATTCCCATGGTACCTGGTGAATATATCATATCACATTCTCAGTATCCTTGGAGGGTGATCCCATAAAAGTGAGGGTTGCTTACACTATGAAGGGTTGTTACATGGAGGTTGGGGTAACTTCTTCTCATTTATTCACCAATGACTTGACATCCCATCTTCAGAAGATCCTTGAACCTACCTTTTCTTGGTTGATTTATTTTAGTTTTCTTAGGGGTGTGTTTCTTTGACTTTCGCATTCAGCCTTAGGATTGAATATTTTATGGTATAAAAGGTATGGAACCAGACATTATGGAACCTCAACCAAAATTTTCTTATGAAGGAATGATCGAGGATCCAACTTCTAAGACTGGGAGCATAACTCTTAGAAGTGACCATCACGTAGAAGAACCGGTCACAACCTTTGTAGATTTTTTTTTATATTACACGAATCCTCTTTTTACTGATCCACTTGGCCCACCACTCACTGATCTATCATCCACAAGATATGTTGATGCTTTTTATTCTTATAGATTACCTCCCAATTCCACCATTACATCATCTTTTGGCAAAAAACCGTCATCTTTTGGTTTTACTGAAAAACTTGGGAAATTATCCTTTTCTACAACTACTATTGTTGATATTTTTCGTGATTCTTCTTTACCAGAAACATCAGTGACCTAGGTAATCCTTACTCAACCACCTGCACATACATATTCCTTTTCACACAAATCGGGTAATATTCCTACTTCATTATTTCCACACATGCACACACCAAGTGACTTACTTGGTCTTTCCATCTATCAGATGGAAAACAATCAAGTCATTCATATAACCATAGTCCCACAAGATACTCAGCCTCCATATTGACCATTACATATTAGTACATCCTACATTAAAAGCCAATCTTCAATGGGAAGCCAACCTTTAGCTGCAGGGAAACGTTTTACTAGGGGGACACCTTCATGGTCACAATATAAACCTTCCTGGGGGCGCTCTACTCCTGCTAGTACTTACATCCCTACTACCACTAGCCTATATCCTGGACATCCACTTCCAGGAACTACTAGCCCTTTGTGGGGTCAACCCTACCAGACAAGCATTCTTCCACAAGGTAAGTAACCCTTTCAATCCATAAACCCCATGATTCTGACACACCAGACCCTTCAACCTCAATATATGGGGGGACCATCAGGACAATCGAAGTACATAAGAGGTCCATTTGTTCAAGAACAATATGTGGGTGGACAACAAGGAAAACTACCTTATGTGGGTGGACAATTAGGACAACCCACTTACATGGGTGGACCACCATATCTGGGAGGACCATCTAGCTTTTCCATCTCACCACAACCTGGATATGGTCCTACTGGTGTTCCCATGCCATATTATTACCACTAGTATCCATAGGATAACTAACATCTTCCATTCTCATCTATGTTATATCTTCCAGATCTATCATGTTTGACACACGATCCCATCCAACATGCTCCATTTTGGCCGGCCATCCCTACCAAATTATTGTTCGACATCCTGAAATTTGATGAAAAACCTGGGGAAGATCTTAACAATCATGTTATGAATTTCCATTTATGGTTTTATTATAACTCTTTGATGCACGATTCCATCCATCTTAGGATTTTTTAGAGAACACTTACAGGTGTTCCAGCGAAAAGCTATATTGAGTTGTCGCGTAACTTCTTTGTCGACTTTAATTCTCTTGCCATGGTTTTTCTAATGCATTTTTAGTTACCTATACGGTATGATACTGGTACCAATATTTTAATATCACTCCAAAAATACTCTTTCATCTGCATATCTGATCATATTCATGAGAGGAGATGAGATAGATAGTTGATTAAAGCTTCCATTATGGACTAACTCCTTACGGATTGGTTTACAAAGTCACTCTTGCCTCCCATCACTCATGATGTTACTATTGGAATTTGTTTTTCGAAGGATAAGGATATCAACTGTGCACATTATTTGGACTTGGTATAATCCTAGTCTATAACACTATATGATCTGAGCCCTAACGCTCCTCATCCATTGAACGATCTAACAAAACCTTCTCTAGAACCAAGTTCTGTTTCGGATGCCAAAACTACATTCTCTCTGTTAACCCCTAGATTTTAAACCTTAAAATTATTGAGGGTTAAGAGCTATCATGCAACACTTTGGTTGGAATACTAATATTTTACTAGGGTTTTATCACTTATGTTGAGCAGGAGGTTGGTTCACACACAAGGCAGGTACATGATCACTACAAGATTACTTAGTTCAGAGTCATAGTCTACTTGGTTTCCATGAATTTTTGAGAGATTGATGTATACATACAGGTGTTGCTACTTCTTAGGAGTCACAATTTGAGTGGGTATCTTGACAGTTTGGGGTAATTTAGAGCATACAGTATGAGTCCTTGCAGGATTCTAGGCACGACGACACTTTTCCAACTAACATGCAAAACTTGTTATTTTTTGCAAGTTTTGATCCAAGCCCCATATTCATATTTCGAGAGAACAATATTTATCCTTGAGGCATATAGAGGCCTTTGGAATTTTTTTTGGATGATGTCACCCAGATTACTATTTTTAGTAGGTTGAGCATCAGGGTCTGCATGACAATTTTGATTGCATATTTGGATCCCTTGCAGAAAGTTGCTATTAATGAGAATAAAGTCAAGGGTATTCAAAAGAATTTCTATTTTTGGTAGTATATATGTGGTGGTTTCATCCAAGTCATCCAGGGTGATGTGGATAGTTTTTCTAAGAATAATACCAGGGATCTGTTTTTAGAGGGCCCTATTTTTAGAGGTTCTAGTTTTAGTGTTTCCTATTTTTAGAGGTTCTATTTTTAGCTTCATCTATATTTAATAGGTCCATTCATAATCCATGCAATGCAAAGTGGCATCCCCAGAGGTCAACATGTGGAAATTATGTGGCATCCACCTAAGCTAGGGAACATATTCCTAAATATTCAAGCATATGATAATTAATTAATGATGGAGTAGGGATCACATGAGTTTAGCCGTAATAGCCAACACCATGATCCAGTTAACTAAAACCTCACTCATGTGTTGGAATTTAAATATAGCGTTCACCTACCCCTTTAGACTTGGGCTCCTTTCTCATTCTCACACATATGGATGCATGGTTTAGTTAACTGTCAGCATGTCTCACTCTCTTAGACTTGCATCTATTCTTAACCCTCTCATTTACCTATGTGCTCATTATAAACTCATACTCTGTGTTTTCCTTTTTCACATGGTTTCCACATATGCCCATTACCTATTCTTAGCCTCTCATGCATTCTTTTTCTCCCCTTGGGATGTGTGCCCTCACTAGCTATATATTGGAGGGTTGCCATCAGTTATTTTGTCGGTTCTTAGTAGGAGCAACATAGTATCTCTCTCTCTCTCTCTCTCTCTCTCTCTCTCTCTCTCTCTCTCTCTCTCTTGTATAGTGGCGTTTCATTGAGAAAAGTATTCATCGTACCAGTTGTGAGATTTCTAACTGTTGCAAAACCAACCCTCTTGTAAAGTGGGATCAATAAAGAAGCTTGTGTTTATTGTTTGAATATGTCTTATTGATGGTATTGTGGTAAATTTGCAAATCTGATATGTCATTTCTGAACTATTTACTATGATGGTATCAACCCTTTAAGTAGTTTTCTTTTTTTTTTCCATTCTATTATCATTATGCTAACTTTTCAAGTTCCTTCTAAGTGTGTTATATCAATGTTTTCCACCATTTTGGACTGCTTTACGCATTATCCAAGGAAATAAAACTCGTTCATTTTTTTTATTTGTTTAGACCTTAAATGAGCCACAAGGGAACTTCATTGTGCCCAGGGACTCCCCCTAGAGGCTAGAAAGGCATAGCCTGAATGAAGATGGGTTTATCCCATGACATATTGGGATATTTCTCCTATAATTATCCAAGTTTTTACCATTTTCATAATAGGTTTATCATATCAGATTGGAGGGTATAAATTTGTGTTAACAAATTGGCGATGTTGATGGGGAACACAAGCCTTGGTGACAACGACATCGGTGAGTTTTTACTTTAATTAATTTATGTTTTCTAACTCACCAGTTGAATGCAGAGGATACATGGATGACTACACAAGGGACTTACACAATAATATCTTTCAGTTTTGATTCCCTCACAAGGTCAAGTTCTGCACTTCAACAAACTTTAATATCTTTTTCTGGAACATGACTTTTATTTTTCCAAGAACTCTTCTCAAATTTAGTAAGCATATCGAGTTCTTAGGTAAGTTATTTTTTTGA
>JASDQU010735676.1:156511-170152 GCA_032191745.1 Picea mariana
TGAATCAAGGGAAATTAACTTGTGAGGTTACCAAACAGTAGCTATGCCTAGAGGATTTATCTGAATCCAAAATGATGATGTAAATTCCTAGGGTAAGCGCCTTCGCATGATTAAACTGGGGCGTATGGAAAATAAAACTGAAATATAAGTTCTCAAGGGAACGAACACATACTCATAACTTAATCATTTACAACATATAAAGAACCCTTTATATACATGTAACAAATCCCATGAATCCATTAATTACAACCCAAAGAATAAGGAAAGAAAACACTTATCAGAACCATAGAGCATGATGTGACTGCTGAAAGGGGTGCTCGTTTCCACCCAACCATAGGATCAGTCACTCCCAATGGATTTATCACTGGGCACCCGCGAGCTTAAGCCATGATGATTTGAGATTCAATCTCTTACTTCCAGCTCAACAAAAGTTAGGGATGAAGGTTACTCTCCTTCTCCCAATACATAAATAGATAAGGATGAAAGTTACTCTCCTTCTCCTGGCTCAATCTCTATTTTCTGTGATCAGAACTCATTGTTTCTCTTTCTGTCCTTCCTCAGACCCAAGAGTTTCCTCTCTCATCTCTACATTTTTTTCCACATGTCCTCCTTTACCCACCACACTTCCTTCCTTGCCTTCCCTAACAATATTGCATGTGGCTCAAATTCCCAATCTGTGGTTAGGTATGGAAGCCTTACGGAAGGGGGGTCTACCCCATCCCCTCATTACTTCTTAAGGAGGTCTTCCAACCTACCATCCCAAATGTAATTCATTCCAGGGTTAGAGGGTTGTTCTTATCTGAGAAATTAATTCCAGCATGTTACTGGTTTGGGGGAGGTTAACATAACCATTACGGGTCCCCTCCACCACCTTTAATAACATTCATGGTTTTCTCTTAGCACATCCCCTCTTTCAGCAGTCATGAAGAATGTAACCATTTTCTATTAAAATAACAGAACTTACATTCATCGACCTTTTTTACAAAGGTCCATCAAATAAAACATTCACACTTTTAGGTTTTCCATAGCTCATTGGCCAATATAGTTATATTTATAGATTGGGGGAAACAAGGTGTTACAATTCCCTCCCCCTTAAAGGAACATTTTCCTCGATGTTCTATATTTCAACATGACATGTATGTACATGAGTAAACAAAATCGGATATGCATGTCTCATGGCATCCTCCATTTCCCATGTAGCCTCATCTGGACCAAAGTGTTTCCATTGCACCTTGACCTGTGCAATGGTTCGATTCCTGAGTGAGGTTTCCTTCCTATATAATATGCATTGAGGTTCTGGTAGGAATTCTCCCTCCGGCTCCACCTGGATCACAAACCAATCAATTATATGATTAACATCATGTACATATTTCTTCAATAATGAAACATGAAAAATATTATGTGCCTTTACAGTGGGAAGGAGTGCTAGCCTATAGGCTACAGGTCCCAATATATCTAAGACCTCAAAGGTTCCACAATACTGAGGTGCCAATTTGGCATAGGCTCCCATTCTTAGGGAACTCTTCCTGGGTCTAACTCTGAGATAGACATAGTCTCCGGTATTGAACTCTTTGGGAGTCTTCTTTCTGTTGGCATAAATTTTTTGTCTATCCTGAGAAATCTTCAGATTTTGTCTTATCTGAACCACTTGTTGCTCCATTTCTTTTAGCATGTTTGGTATGATTGTAATTCTATCCACTAGGTTACTCCATCTGATTGGAATCTTGCATTGTCTACCATAGAGGGCTTCAAAAGGGTTCATCTTCAAGGATTCCTGATAGCCATTGTTGTAGGAAAAATCTACCAATTGTAGGTAGTCTTCCCACTTCTTAGGTTGATGCATTACATGCATCCTTAGCATGTCTTCTACTATTTGGTTCACTCTTTTTATCTATCCATCAGTTTGAGGGTGATAAGTTGTGTTGAACAACAATTTTGTCTCAAAACCAACCATTAGGGATTTCCAAAATCTTGAAGTGAATTTGGTATCTCGGTCAGATACAATTTCCTTGGGCATGCCATTAAGTCTAAATATCTCCTTCATGAATATGTTGGAAATATCTATGGCCTTGCAAGTTGATTTGACAGGAATGAAATGAGTAGACTTATTCAGTTTGTCCACCACAACCATGATGGCATCACTTTCCTTGGTAAACTTTGGTAATCCGATGATGAAGTCCATGGAGATGGTTTCCCATTTCCATTTTGGGATCAGTAGGGGTTGTAACAATATTGTTGGATGTCGGTGTTCTGCCTTAACTTCTTGAAATTCTAGGGACTTAGCTAAATAGTTAGGTATGTCTTTCTTCAATCCAGGCCAATAGAATTGTTTCCTAGTGGCCATGATCATCTTCTGATATCCTGGGTGACTAGTATATGGTCTCTTATGTAGTTCATTCATTATGAACCTCTTCAAGTCATCACAATTTTGAATATAAAATCTGTTTATGTAAGTCAACGTCCCTTCCTCGAGCATCTAGTAGCCTTCATACTTTAGCCCTGCAGGATCTTGCCTTAGGTATGAAGTGACAGTATTGAAGAATACATATATCTCTTGTGCATTTCTGACTCTCTCCCTGACATCTGTTTCATAGGTGCTTACTGCTGCTAGATGAATCATTTTTATACTTCTACTAAGGGCATCAACCACCCTATTTTCCTTTCCTTTTATGTGTTTGATTTCAAAATCGAATTCACTTAAGAGATCCATCTACCTAGCTTGCCCGACATTGATTTTTGGTTGATCAAACATGCGTCTCAATCCACAATGGTCTGTCATAAGCAAAAATATCCTACCGAGGAGGTAGTGCCTCCACATTTTTAAAGAATGTACTATGGAAGCCGACTCTAAGTCATGGGTCACATAATTGATCCCATGCTCATTTAATTTCCTGGACGCGTAGCAAATTACACATCCCTCTTTCATACAGACTCCTCTGAGTCCTTCCTTGTAGGCATTTGTACACATGTGGAAATCATTATCTAGGTTTTAATTCTTTAGCACGGGTGCATGGTTTAGGAGGTATTTCAGTTCCTGAAATATTTCTTCACATTTGATGTCCAAATGAATTTAATCCCCTTTTTCTGAATGGAAGTAATTGGACAGCCAATCTTGGAAAACCCTTTTATGAACCTTCTATAGTATTCTGCTAAGCCCATGAAGGATCTAATATCGAATAAATCCTTTGAGGTAGGCCATTCCATAATATATTTGATCTTGTTGGGGTCTACTACCACCACTTCCTTAGATATGACATGGCCTAAGTAATGGACTTTCTTCTGAAAGAAACCACACTTTCTAAACTTAGTGTAGAGCAGATGCTCTCTTAGTACTTGAAGTACGAGTCTAAGATGTTCTTCATTATCCTCCCTATTCTTGGAGTAGATTAGGACATCATCAATGAAAACCAATACAAATTTGTCTAGGAATTTGCTGAGTACATTATTCATCAAGCACATAAAAGTGGTGGGGGCATTGGTTAACCCAAATGGCACCACCACGAATTCATAGTGACCATACCTCATCTTAAAGGTTGTTTTGTGGATGTCTTCATCCTTAATATGGACTTGGTGGTATCCAGACCTTAATTCAATCTTCGAGAAGATGGAATCACCTCCCAATTGGTCGAATAGGTCATCGATTCTTGGTAAGGGGTACTTGTTCTTTATCGTTGTCTTATTGAATTGTTTGTAATCTATGCACAATCAGAGTGTGCCATATTTATTTTTCACAAACAAGACAAGCGCTCCACAAGGAGATACACTGGGTTGGATGTAGCCTCTGTCCATCATTTTCTTTAGCTGTATCTTGATCTCAACCATCTTTGGCGTGCTCATTCTATATGGCATTCTAGATGTTGGTACCGCTCCTGGTGTAAGTTCTATTGGTAAGTCGATATCCCTTCTCGGAGGTATACTCGGTACCTCTTCTAGGAACACATCATTGTATTCTCTTAATATGGGGTGGTCCTCTAGGCTTGGTTTGTCATTCTATATAGATTCCATTACTTGTATGACATATAAGGAACACCCATTTCTACAATAACTTTTCATTTTAAGGGCTAATATTTGTTTCACTAAGACAGGCTTCTGAATCCCTTGGAGGGTCATTTTTATCCCTTATTAATTTACACATTCTAAAGTTTTATGATAATAGTCCAATTTAGTTTTATAAGAATCTTACCAATCCATACCAATCAACAAGTCATAATATCCCAAGGGAAGTATGTTAAGAGTTTCTCGGGTGGGCAATCCACCCATGATGAATTGACAGGCTAGTATGATCTATGTCGCCTTTCTTTTGGTCCCAGTGGATAATCGCACCAACCATGGTTTACCATGTCTAATTGGTTTCAGTTTACACTTATCAACAATCTAAGGGGGCACATAACTCAAATTAGAACCTGGGTCAATTAAAATAGAAACTAGATGGTTGGCGATCATACCTTCCAGATCCACTACTGAAGCTTGGTGGTCAGCTTGATTATTATCCAAGGCTGCATAGATTCGTGGCATGCTCCTAGCCACATCATTGACGATGGTATCTTATTGGATATTGTATATTCTCTTATTGTTCTATTTTTTATGTGTCCATTCCCTCAATCGATGATCTTCTCCACAATCCCAACATTTTAAGGGTTCCTTCTTTAGGTTATCGGTCTTTTCTGGGACTATCTTAAAAGGTTTATTTCCACTTTGAGAGGGGAAATTTTTCTAATATACACTTCTAGTAGAAAGGATCCTTCTAGAATATTTTCCATAGTTCTTAAATATTGAGGATTTAAACCCCTTCTTCTGGAATCCCAAACTACTCTTCGTAATCCAGTCCTCGTGAGGTATTGTATTACTCCCAAATTGTTCATAACAACACCTTTCCTTCCAGATAGTTTCTTCTAAGGTCTTTGGTTCATTGAACTCAATCCTGTCTCGTTAGGTCTAAGGAAACCCACTAATGAACCACTGCATTTTTACTTTTTCATATTTTATGTAGGGTACATACCTCAGTAGTTCAAGGAATTTATTTACAAATTCATCTATGGTGAGTTGCCCCAGCCTGAGTTAATAGAATTCCTTAGTCTTCCCATCCATGTATCTCTCTGACAGATACTGCTTCCTGAAGTATTTCTCAAACTATTTCCATGACAAGTCTTTCTCATGGAATCCTTTCACATTCCTAAAGTCTTCCCACCAAATGGAAGCCTTTCCATTCAGGTTAAAGATGGTTATTTGAACCTTCAAGTTTTTATATTATTCATGGAATCTGAAGTAATTATTTAAACCAAGTAGCCAAACTTTAGCCTCTTCTCCCCTCCTAATCTCTCCATCGAAAGAGGGTGTCCTGGATTTCTTGAATTCTTCAGAATCATGATTTTTGGAACACTTCCTCTTCTTTCCTTTCCTTTGACAATGTGAGCTTGCTCTGCTACTAGAAGATCGTTCGGATTTTCCATATTCCTTTCCAGAGGACTCTATTGATGAGTGTCCCCTGCCTCCAGGTTGGGCCTTCTTCAAGGTGCTTCTCCCAGTGTGGTCCCTTATGGAGTCATGTTTTCGGATATCAGGTGGACTTTGACTTCTCTTCTTATGTCGTCGGTCCACATGACTGGTTGCGGGTTCATGTTGTAGTTTCCTCTATATGTTGGACAAGCTCTACAACAATACTGCGTTAGTTTTTGTTTGTTTTTCTTGCTCCTTTATCAATCT
Organism: Picea mariana; assembly: GCA_032191745.1. Taxonomy (NCBI): domain Eukaryota; kingdom Viridiplantae; phylum Streptophyta; class Pinopsida; order Pinales; family Pinaceae; genus Picea; species Picea mariana. Next base: position 162,215 of record JASDQU010735676.1, read on the forward strand.
CTCATTGTCAACCTTGCAACTCTGTAATTCGGCCTTGAGGATCCTTACAGTTTCAACTAGATCGAGAGGGGTTTCCATTACCCTCCTTTCATCAAATTCTTCATCTCTATTATAATAGCCATCCCCCACTTCATGACATGTCACCATCCTTTATTCTTGAAGATTTTCCGTGATTTACTGACTAATCGAGTATTGCCAAAAACACTTATTATTAGCTAATAGTCTATTACCTCATGAACAATACATGGTTCAATTTCTTAAATGCACACACAGTAGAAAGTTTCATTCTTTTATTTAATAATATTTTTAACCAGAATTTTTAAGAAAGAGGTAAGGTAGAGTGTCACTCTTTTAAAATTACTCCAAATAGAGTTTTTAAGCGACTCGTCCATGAGCGCAAGCAGGCCAAGTGTTGTAGCCACGTTCTGATACCAATTTGTAACACACCCACGATTGGGGGGGGGGGGGAGATTGTCCTCCTTACAAGAACAGATCCTTTGCCTCTATGATTCTTAATTTGGGAAGTCCAAAGCTCAGCCTGACCCTCTGGTCAAGATTCTTCTATTCTCTAAGTCAAAATAGACTTTGACACCTGATAGTATCACCTCCTAATCAAACACAGGCCCTTCCAGCTTCTGGTGCAGGTATTATGATACCAACGACCTTCTCCTTCATGCTTTAGCGAAGACTCGGAGTTGGTGTTAGCCTCTTTTTTCTTGGCCCCTCCTCAGATGTGACCTTGGGCAATTAACTCACACAAAAACACAATTGTGGGCAGGACCAAAGTTGGTTTGAAACCAAACTAATTTTCAGCCCAAAATTCTCCTCGAGCATCCACGTGTTCTTTCTCCAAAACTGGGGTTTGGATTGTGTCCCACCCTCAAAATTTTAAAGTTTGTGCACCTCTGATCCTCGCAATTCTATGGAATCGTCAATCTCCTGATATTGATGGTAATGTTGGAATTGATGGTTCAGATATTCCCTTTTCAAATCCATGGGACAGATCTGCCCCTCCTAAATCAACTTATGTGATCTCCTTCATAATTTTGGACTTCAAAATTTTCAAATCTCAGACCCTTCTTTCTTCCATACATCAATCTTTCGAAGTTGAATATTTGCAGACACCTATCCTCCTAAATCCATGACCCTGCTTCTACTTCAGGTGTTTGACCTTTCAACTAGATCAACAGTCATGTGGCCCTATTCTTGATCAATGACCGAGATCTCCTTCAGGTATCTGGACTTCTGAGATCTCAAATCTCAAACTTCACCTCTTTTCCCAATGGCTTTTATCCAAAGGTTATAATCTACTGGCGCATGTCCACTTGATCTAACAATCAAGGATTACTTCGGGTATTTACCCAAAGTCCATATATTTACACCACGTCTCCTCTAGATATGACAAATATGAATTACTTTAGGACTTTACTCGGAGTCCACAGATTCAAACCACGTGTTCTCTAGATTTGATGATTCAGATTCACTCCGGTTGATCAGACGATTGAGATTTACTTCGGATTTTCGGCTCTCTGGGCTTTGAAAATCTCAAATATCAAACTTTCCTCCTCTTCAACTCATTATATATGAATTATTAGATTCACTTGGGTGATTTGACACTTTAGGTTTACTTCAGATGATTTGAAAATTCTAATTCACTCTGGATGATCAGACGATTAAGATTTTACTTCAAATTTTCGGCTCTCCGGGCTTCATAAATCTCAAGTCTCAAACCTTGGTAAGTTCTCTTCATAAATCTCAAGTCTCAAACCTTGGTAAGTTCTCTCTCTTGCATGTGTGAAGTGCTAAGGATCGTGCACCTTGATCCGATGAGACAATTGTTGATCCTTTGCACTATGATCCAACAACAACTATCGATCCTCCTCCTGATCTTTTGACTTGCTCTAACTTAGAATATTTTCTAAGTGCTCGAAGGATTCGACCTTTGCTCCTCCTACAGGCCCATCTCCTAGATTTCATTTTCACTCCTAAAAGCGCTATATCTTCTAAGCTTTATCTCCTTGAAAAATTCACCACCTCATGCGCTCCTTTCATTTCAGGGATCGCATCAAACTCAAATCAAAGGTCAACGATGATCAACGGTTCACAAAAATTGCGGGGCCCCAACATGCGTGCTCCTTACCAGAGAGTTCGACCTCCGCAATCTGCAAAGTGCTTGCTCGATTCTAGTCTAACTGAGATAGTTGATCTTCCATCCCATTGAGATCAATGACAAAGGTGAATTGTGGGTTGTGAACTAGCGCATCCACTGTTTTCACCTTCGCGCTCCGTAGTGATTCCCCACCCTCGATCTCCATTCATAGATCGATGGTTCATATCAATTGCGGGGTTCAACTTGACTATCATGAAATTTGACATCTAGAAGCCTCGATCTCCAAGGTTCCTAAACCCAGGTTGCTTGTATCTTCATATAACTCTTAGGCTATGATCCCCACTCTTAGTCGAGTGTTTGGTTAAGGGAATAGGTGCTAGTTTAGAGTCTCCTAGACTACTGGTCTGAAGGGAACACCTTCCCAAATCGCAGAGATGTAAGCTATGAATCAAGGAAAAGTAACTTGTGAGGTTACCAAATGGTAGCTATTCTCGGAGGCTTGCTCTGACTCTAGAACAATAATGTAAATTCCTGAGGGAAGCACCTTTGAGTGATCAAAATGGGGCATATGTAAATTCAAGCTAAAATATAGGTTCTCAAGTGAACGAACTCATACTCATAACTTAATCATTTAATACAGAGAAAGAACCCTTTATAGACATGTAAATACTCGCATGCATCCATTATTTGTAAATCAAAGCATAAGTAAAGGAAACACTTATCAGAACCATAGAGCGTGATGCAACTCCTGATAGGGGTGCTCATTTCCACCCAACCATAGGATCAGTCACTCCCAATATATTTATCACTGGCCACCCCCAAGATTAAGCCACGATACTTTGAGATTCAATCTCTTACTTCCATCTCAACGGAAGTTAGGGATGAAGGTTACTCTCCTTCTCCCAATACAGAAATAGATAAGGAAGAAGGTTACTCTCCTTCTCCTGGCTCAATCTCTATTTTCTGTGATTAGAACTCACTGTTCCTCTTTCAGTCCTTCCTCAGACCTGAGAGTTTTGTCTCTCATCTCTGCATTTTTTTCTGTAGGTCTTCCTCTGACCACCACACTTCCTTCCTTGCCTTCCTCAGAAATATTGTGTGTGGCTCTAATTCCCAGTTCGTGGTCAGGTATAGAAGCATTATGGATGGGTGGTCTACCCCATCCCCTCACTAACTCTTGAGGAGGTCTTCCCACCTACCAACCCGACTGTAATTCATTCYTGGTTCATAGGGTTGTTCTGATCTGAGCAATTAATTCCAACATGGTACTAGTTCGGTGGARKTTAGCGCAACCATTCTGGGTCCCCTCCACCACCTTTCATAGTATTTGTGGTTTATCTTAGCACATCCCCTCTTTCAACAGTCATGCAACACGTAACCATTTTCTATTAAAATAACATAATTTAMATTCATCGACCTTTTGTACAAAGGTCCATCAAATAAAACATTCACACTTTTAGGTTTTCCATAGTTCCTTGGCCAATATATTTATATTTACAAACTGGGGGAAAAACGGTGTTACATAAACTTCTTCTAGGAGCTTCTATAATGATTTGACTTATTTGGCCTTCTAGAGGCTTCTAGATAACTCATGAGGGTTCTCCAACTTCACATGGCCATAACTCTCTAACCATGAGGAGCTAGGTGACATTCCACATATCACCGGAAACAACATGACATATACTATCCATATGGAATAATTTATCCTACAAATTCACTGATATTCATTACATTATTCCTTAATCAAACTTGGGTTCCCTAACCACACTATTGGGCTACCTAACCATTTGGACTTCACAAAGCATCTTCCCTTGAAGGATTTCACCATAAGGGGACCACTTTGAGAAATTTATCCAAGAGAATCTTCCCGTGAGGGATTTCACCATAAGGGTACCACTTTGGAGTTTATCCATTTGGTTATTCTGATCAACCATGAAAATACAACAATGACCAACCTTTACATCATCCCATCTATACATCAATCCATGACAATACATCACTATGACACCACTTGGCATATTTGACATCAATTACATCTATGAAAACATATGCCATCAATCAATACATAAGTGATACTCTGACAAGACATAAACTCTTTGACATCAATGACAACATAATGCAGCAAAAGCACACCATACATTTTCTTCTTATGCACAGTTTTTTCAATTATTAAAAAGCATGAAAGTGAAACAATTTGTCAATTTAACGCTCATTTTTTCAAATTTTACAATCAAATTCCTTGCAGAGTGAGGCCTAATGAAATATTTTCTTTAATTTATTATCTTGAGGAATTTGATGGCATTTTTAGTGGTTTTCTCAGGAATGAAAACCATCAAAGTCTCTAGGAAGTGCAATATGCCACTATCAAGTTAGAAATAAATCATCTTGCATCTTGTAAACTCCCTCTGATCCATGTCGTAGACGAACCAGTGAAGATAACTCCACTTGATGATATTCAACCATTGGTTGTTATATAAGTGAAAGAAGTATGTATTATTGAAGACTAACCACAACTTGCACCGTGAAAATTTCCTAGAGATGAACAGGAGGGTGATAGCCCAATTTTAGATGATATGGAACCAATAGCTGAACCATTTTAGTCACATACATAGTTTCAAGAAGATGAAGGTGGAGATTTGAATACTCGAGAGTGTTCATTGGTTCCTCCCATTAGTGAAGATGAAAAACTTTAAGAGGATGAAGCATAGGTTAACCAAGTAGATATCAGTCAATAGGGGATTACATATGTGCCCATATTAGAAGAGGCTTCATCCTTACCTTGCATAATAGTGGTTCAATAACAACTTGATCCAATACCATTATAGTAGGAGGAGCCACTTTTGGCTCAACCGGAGGATGATTTCCCTTACACTTTTTATACTATTCTACATCCCGATGTTGTTCTTCAGGATCCTGACATTGATCAGATCTTGGATACTAGAGTTCACCATGAACCAGTTGAGCTCAAAATGATGGAGGTATTTCAGCAGGTAGATGCCAGGAGTTCCATCTCTCATGCATTCATGCTTATTATTGTTGAAATACCATCCCATAAGTCCCAACCAACCTTTAGTCAAATGAGACCCTTTAGTTATTACTTCACCAACAAGTACATCAAGGCGACTTTTGGTCATATGATATTTCATGGTTGCTCACCTTGAAAGGTTGATCGTGCTAACCTTTCTCATTGGAATGATCATCTGGATGCATGGTTACATTTGTCCTTTGAGTATGATGATTTAATCATGGCATCTTAGGGGTAAGATTTTTTGTTTTAGGGTAGCTGTATTTTGTTTCAGCATTGTCATTTCAGTATTTCCTTCTTGCAAACGTTTACAGTTTTAGGACAAAAATATACATTTTCCTTGCAATTTATTTTTGCTTCAGTTATCTACTTTAGTGTTTACATAAGTGTCACTGATTTTTTTTACTACTTATATCAGCATGTGGTCACGTCTTATGTGTCTTTCTTCCATAAATAAACAGTTGTCCACTAGTGCTTTTTATGGGTCAAAACTTGAACATCTATCTTATGCATGGCGAGCCTTTGTGTTTATCATTAGAGTGAGCCTGGATGTGGGTTTATTTTTTATTTGTTCCCAAAGCATTGAGCCTTTAGGATGGGTATTTTGGGGAGACATAGGAGTGTCTTGATTCATATTGTATCTTGTCTCCTCGTATCTTATCATTGATTCCTATGTTTTGAGTCAATCACCCCCCATCCAACATAGGGGTATGGTACCCAGTTCTTTCATCTTGATCTTCTTGAGTTATAACTTCACACTGAGGGAAGAGAGAAATCATGTCTCTTCTAATGAATAGGTCATATTGTATTGAATTTGACACATTATATACAAATGGCCCATAACTAGAGCACCTTAATAGTTGTTAGCCTCATTGGTGGTTATTTCACATCTAACAAGATTGAGTATTATTGGGCCTTGATTGGATTATTTTTGTCACTATTCGACTTCAAAACATATTTCACAGTGTTAGGTTGTGCTCGTACCTTAGGACCGATTGACATTTTTGGTGGTATTCCTTCGCACTTCATAGGTTTTTACACTATTGACATCTGATGAAGTGACTTTCTCCCTTGTGCTGACATTAACACATTTACCATGGGGAGGAGTGTACTTTATCGGGTGATAGAAGGTAGTGGATTTAGATGAGACCCTTTAGTTGTCATATTTAAGTGGGAGGATTATATACGTTGACTCCATGGCCCATTGGAGTACAGGATTTGGTACTACACGTCATATTATAGGTTGTTCTTCATAAGCTTACAAGGCCTTTGTATCCTTCCACACAGTTACAGGGGTATTTTTGGTACACATTCCTCAGTTCACAGAGCATCATTGTTACATATTATAGAGTTCTCACATGGAATCATTTTGAGTATATAGACACAGAGATTCTTATGGTTATCGACATCCCACTGGGGGATCTCGTCCCCTTGAGTCTCCATTGTTAACCCTTATATTTTCACCCTTGAAACTCTTGAGGGTTAAGAGATTGCATGCAACACTTTGGTTTGCATACTGATACTTTCCCAGGGTTGTATCACTTATGTTGATCAAGAGGTTGGTTCACACACGAGGAAGGTGTATGATCAGTATAGGGTTGCTTAGTTCATAGTCACAGTCTTCTTGGTTTCCATGCATTTTTTAGAGAGTGATGTATACATATAGAGGTTGATAATTTTTAGGAGGCACGGTTTGAGTGGGTCTCCTGATAATTTGGGGAAATTCAGAGCATATAGTATGAGTCCTTGTAGGATTCTAGCCCCGATGACACTTTTCCAGGCAACATGTAGGAACTTGTTATTTTTGGTAGGTTGTGATCCAGGCCCCAAATTCAGATTCTGAGAGAACAACATTGATCCTTGAGGCATCCAGAATCCCTTGGACCTTTTTTTGGATGATTTCACCCAGATTAATATTTTTAGTAAGTTGAGCATCAGGGCTCGCATGACAATTCTAATTGCATATTTGTATCCCTTACGGAAAGACAAGATTAATGAGTATGAAGTCAAGGGTATTTATACAACTTTTCTATTTTTGGTAGTATTTACGTGTTGGTTTCATCCCAGTTATCTAGGGTGATGTCAATAGTTGTTCTAAAAATATGACCAGGAATCTATTTTTAGAGAGCCATATTTTTAGAGCTTCTATTTCTAGAGAACCCTATTTTTAGATGTTCTATTTTTAGAGGACCCTATTCTTAGAGGTTCTATTTTTAGATTCCTCTATATTTAGAACATACAACCATTTTCCATGCACTTCCAAGTGTCATCCTTAGAGGTCGACATGTGGAAATTGTGTGACATCCACCTAATTTAGGGTGCATATTCCTAAAAATTTGAGCATATGATAATTAATGAATGATGGACAAGGGGTCGCATGAGTTTAGTCGTAATATCCAACACTGTTATCTAGTTAACTAAACCTCACTCATGTGTTGGCATTTAAATATAGCCTTCACCTACCCCTTTAGAAATGGGCCCCTTTCTCACTCTCACACATATGGATGCATGCTTTAGTTAACCGTTATCATGTCTCACTCTCTCAAACTTGCATCTATTCTTAACCCTCTCATGAACCTATGCACTAATTCTAAACTCATATTATGATTTTTCCTTTTTTACATGTTTTCCACATGCACCTAGTACCTATTCTTAGCCTTTCATGCATCCTTTTTGTCCTCTTGGGATGTGCACCCTCACTAGCTATATATTGGATTCTTTCCATTGGTTATTTCATTGGTTCTTAGCAAGAGAAATATAGTGTCTCTCTCCTTCTTCTTCCTCTCTCTCTCTCTCTCTCTCT